>QAXK01005746.1:0-17862 GCA_004335735.1 Chlorella sp. KRBP
AGTGCTGCAGGGCCTGCATGCACAAGCCTGTGGTGGCAGCAGATTGATACAACAGCTGCTTGCATCAGCTGTGAGCAGACTCAGCCTGGCTCTATCACCACACTTTTCACCCGCACAGATAAAGATAGAGTAAACGTATCTGACATGTGGTGACGTGCGCGTATGTAGGCCCGGAACTGCAGCTTGACAATGGCGCTCGCCCCTGGTGACAACCTCTTCAAGTGGTCCAACACACCTGGCAAGCTGCTCGACACCCTCAGGGTGCTTGACCTTGGAGGCAACCCAGACTTGTCTGAGCAAACCTACTTTCAAGACGCTGTGGGAGCTTTGCAGCTGTGGGAGCTGTGAGTTGCAAGGGCCTCAGCTGCACTTGACAGCACGCTGCAAGCATTACCAGCCTGCCTCGCCAAGGCTACCTGCTTTGAAGATGCCCAGCATGCCAGCTGCTGGTCTGCGCACGGGACATACAATGGTTCTGCTCATACCGTGCATCATGCAGGTCATGATGACCTGCCAAGCATGCATGTGCCACCGTGATTTCATGCACGAGGGTTGTGGCTATAGCTGTGCAAAGACATACTGGCCTGGCTTGGGACACGCCATCACGACTTGGTAGTCACTTTCGTACGAGTGTCCTGCACACTGCCACCACACAGGTACATTGATGACACACAGCTGGGCGGGTCTCCGCCTGGCTGGGCCTCTTTGCCATGCGTCCTGGACTATAGAGGCAACCCATTTTATGGTGAGTGCAGCACTTGTTGAGCACTTGGCAAGCACATGCAGGATGCCACAAGGGCAGACGGCAGCGTGCCTCTTCCTTCACTTGTAGGGACAGCGCATGTGGCTGTTCCTCACCTTGAAGGCCCATGCCAAGTTCGACTTTAGAGTCTCAAGGCCCCCTCAGCGGTTGCGCCCAACACTTTGGCTTGCTTGCATCCTTGCCTAGAAGCTGATAGCGTGGACGCCTGCTCACACGTGTCTTGATGCTGTTTACCTGGCTCTAGATCCCTGCACAGCATCCGGGAGCGACCCCGTTGACACCAGCGCGACAGGCATCTGCCGCACCAATTCAACTCAGGAGTGGGAGCTCCTAGCTTTTTGGAACGCCAACAAAAATCTGGGGCTGGGATGGACCATGGGTGAGCTCTTCTGGCAGCTATGGGGTGGTGCACCGTCACTGGCAGCCAGGCCACTATTGGTCTATGTCTGTCAGTTAAGATGTTGTTGGCGGAGCTCTACATGTTGTCATCTACCCCTTTCCTGTCATGTATCCTGCTGCACCCATCCATGGGTTCAGGCTCTGCGGCAGCAGTTTGCAACCAGCTTGTCATTGTTAACAGGCAAATAGCACCCAGGTTCTTGACCTCAGACCGTAGCGGTGGTCTTGACAAACCAAACAAACAGCTTGACTGCCTGATGGTCTGTCTGTTTTGTGCTCTGTCTCATGCCTGCAGATTCGCTGCCAGCACACACATGCCCACTCTGGCAAGGCACTGAATGTGATCCCACCACTTGCAGAGTCACCTCTATCAACTTATCCGGAAAGGCATTGCCGTGTGACCAGGATCCTGGTGGCTGCCAGCTTTTGGATGGCATCTTTTCTCAGTTGGGCCTTACGGCACTCCACACACTCAACATGTCACACACAAGCTTTGCTGCTGACCTGGACACTCTGGACCTCAGTGGGCTGTTCATGCTGAGAACCTTGCACCTCAGGCAAATGCCCAATGTTATTGGCTCCTCCCTCAGTCCCAGCTGGGTGGATTGGATGCCGGCTCTGGAGGTCTTGCACCTTGCTGGACTGACAAGCGCGGTGAGCAGCTTCATGCACTGCAGCTGACATATTAGTCATGCAACGGTGGCACTATGTATGAATATCCACATCTTGACAGCTGGCCACAGCATTGCACTGAATTGCCAGTGTGAGTATGCAGCCAATCAGTGTCAAAGGTCATGGCAGGCACTGCAGCAAGTGATGAGCCCCAATTGCCCCACGCTGTGCACAGTGCCCACTGTCTGCGTGGTGCTGACGGACCCTTTGAGGCACAAGCATTTGGTGGTGGCATCGGCAGGCGATATTATCACCTCTATGCCATGCAATTTCGCAGGGTGCACTCCCTGAAGCTTGGGCTGCGTCCAATGCGTGGGGTGCTTCACTCAAGTCCTTGGAGGTCTCTTCCAGTGGGCTGACTGGGCAAGTCCCTGCCGCTTGGGTGCTGGCCTCACTGGAGAAGCTCGACCTCAGCAGGAACAGCCTGACAGGCAGCTTCATCCATGTGGTGGACAGCAGCCTTCACGAGCTGGACCTCAGCAACAATTACTTGTCAGGAAGCCTTGCTGACGTGGTGGCCATAAGCGGCATCGGGCTGCAAGTGCTGAGGCTGAGTAACAACTCTGGCATCACTGGCAGCCTGTCTTTGACAGGTGAGTCGAGGGCAAGCCCTCACCACGTCATCTGCAGCTGTATGCAACTCGGAATGAATGTCAGACTGGCAGCAGCCTGCTCTCTCACAATCATTGTCTGTACCTCACATCATGCTTGGGCACACTACACCACAGCAGCCTGACACTGAACTGCCCAGTGTCCAGCAAAACTTGGCCAATCTGCTCATGTATGCCATGTCCTTGCCGCAACTGCGTCCTGTGCATGCAGATGGTGGTGGTGCTGTTGTGGCGTCTGTGTTTGCTCTGCCCGTTACAGTCCTTGAAGCAGCAAACTGCGGTTTGACGGGGCTGCTTCCTGAAGTAGAATCTGCTAACCCATCCTGCAACAGTCTTGAGAGGCTGGATCTGCATGGGAACGAGTTTACCGGGTCCATCCCAACTTCCTGGACCCTGCTTGAGAAGCTGTCATGCTTGCAGCTGCACAACAACCCTGCCCTGTGTGGAGACGTGCCTGATGAGATACCCTGCTTTGACTCCAGTGGCACTGCTCTAGGTGAGCTGCTGCAGGCAATAGCAACAAGTTTGAGAGCCATGGTGGACTCTCTGTGCAGCCAGTGACCATCAAGCTGTGTGGACTAGAACTTGTTTGGCATGCGATAGTGCAACACCTGTCACCAACCCATCTCACGCTTCATCTCACCCATATCCCACAGGACCATCTCACCCTTCATGTGTGCGGCCCTTGGTAGACCACCTCTGCCCATGCTGGGTCATAAGCATGCACACTTCGACTTCATTGTGAGGATCAAACATGGGTGACATGCTGTCATCGCCATGATCATGGCAAGGACCATGACCGGGATGCTGATCATCCTCCTCAGAAAATCTTGCCCTTGGATATCTGCCCTGCAGGTCACACTTCAGACAATTGCCCATCTGCCTACACCACATTCACTCCGTTGAGCAGCGTCACCTGCCGCACGCCCTCCCAGCAGCTTGGTTGCTTTCCAATCCTGGGACCTGGTGGTAACATGCAGGCGGACTACAGCCACTTCAGTGGCTGGACAGACGACGGCCGTGCGCTGCATTCACTGGGCACAGCAGTTGCGCTTCAACCTGGTGCATTGTCGTTCCCAGCTCCCTGTTTGCTAAAATGCAGCGACCAGGCTCCACCAGCACTTGCTTTGGGCAACAACGCAGCACCACCACCCCAAGGCAACGGCATGGCACCTATTTATGTCAACAACACTGTGCCACCTCCACCACAGCTATGTTTTCAATGTCAGCTGGATGAGACAATGACTGAGCGCGTATTCGAACTGGACCTCTCTCGACTTGTCCTGTCAGGGGTGGTTCCATTGTCGAAGCTGCACTTGATTCCTGAGATTGCTGGCCTGCAAGGTCTGAAGGTCCTGAGAGCATCAGGACTGTCATTCCAAGGTAACTCACTGGCTGGGGATTGTGTGTTGCTGCATCACACGCAGATCTATTGTTTGTATTCACAAACCGAAGCGTGTCAGTGCTTCACTGGTGAGGATTGACCCACACTCTGTTTGTGCCTGTTTTTGTGCATATGGCTGCAGGCGGCAGCCTTCATGACGTCATCGGCTTGCTGCCTCACTTGGAGCTGGTCATCATGTCTAACGCCAACCTCACTGGCCCTTTGCCAAGCATATCCAGCATGCAGAGTCTGCAGGAGCTGCGGCTGGACAACAACCAGTTCACAGGCTCAGTGCCCTCCACACTTCCAAACTCCCCGCAGCAGCTTGTGCTGGCAAACAACAAGTTGACCGGCTCGCTGGCAACCTTGGTGTCAACAGACCCAGGGAGCAGTGCCCTGATGCGGCTGGACCTTGCGGGCAATGACTTATATGGGCCGCTTCCAGCTGACCTAGGGTTGCATCCCAACATCAAGTACATCAACCTGCAAGCAAATCGGCTCAATGGCAGCCTGCCCTCAAGTGTAAGCTGCTGGAGGTGCCCAGCGCCACTGCTATGTTCAAGCAGCGGATGCTGTCCTGTCATCGCCTTGCTGTCTGGTTTTGTATTCTTGGATGTTCTTAAGGCATCTCACCCTTTTCTCCGTCAGCAGCGTGTCAGCTCTGTGCGCATTGTGCTCTTGATTTCACGTCAATGCAAGGCCATACCACAAAGTGCTGCTTGCATATGCTGCAGTTATGCCCTACCTTTCAGCTGCCATGTTGTGTTTTGTGATGTGCAGTGGGGGACGCTCACCAGCCTCGAAACCCTGGATGTATCATCCAACCACCTTTCAGGGTCCCTCCCAAATGAGTGGTCCAGCTTGACTCAGCTCATAGAGCTGTGGCTTTCCAACAACACATTCATGGTAAGGCTGAAGCCCACCTTTTGCCAGAGGATGGTGCTGTCTTATGAGGCTGTGAGGGACTGAATACTACTGGTGTCATGCTCACGGCTTGATGGCACTAATCAGTTTGTCACCTTCTGCCTTTGAGTGCCTTTCAATGCTTTGGAATGGCTCACCAGTAGCTTGTTGGGTAGTGGCTGGTTGGTTGGCTGGGGGTTGCCTGTACGCGGTCTAGCTGGGAGGCAAGCCTGCAGCCTCCAAGACCTGCCTGGTCTTTCTGCCGTGTACTGAACAACCAGGGCACCTTGCCAAGCTCATGGATGGACAAGCGGACGCCCGGGCCTCCAACCATGGACCTCAAGCGCTTCGCATGTGCTCATTGCAACCTCACTGGTCTCATACCGACCTGGGGTGCTGATACGTGCTTGGCCCCAGGGGGCCTCATGACCTTTGATGTGGCATACAACAGCCTGATAGGCACACTTGCCACCACCTTCGACAGCTTCGGGGCCGTGCAGGCCCTCAACATCAGCCACAACAACCTCACTGGCGACTCCCTGTCGCCCTTGCAGTGCGGTGGCTTCCCTCAGCTGCAATACCTAAGGGTGTCACACAACAACTTCACTGTCCTTAGCGCTGGTGAGCTGATTGCCTCAAGATCTTTCAACACCAGAGTCTATGACCCACATCAAAGCTTGCTCGTGAAGCAGGCATGGTTTTGGGACAGCACGCTCCCTCTTTTGCTAGTGGCTAGTAGTGGTGTGGACGAAATCCCCCATGACATGGACCTTGTGTCCAGTCGTGACACAATTGCTGCCTTGCAGCACACAATCATTAGTGCCTCATAGGAAAGTTCAGCCTTTCTCGCTATGAACATTGTGCGTTTGTGCCTGCGTGTTGCAACTTTGGTGTTTGCACAGGGCTGCAGCAGATGTACTCGCTGAAGGTGCTTGATGCCAGCAACAATGCTGTGCAGGGCACAGTGCCAAACCTGTTGAGCAGCAGCCTTGAGCAGCTGTACCTGGATCACAACCAGCTGACAGGGGGCGTCCCCAGCATGTATGGCAGCTCACAGCAGCTCAGGTGCTGGTCACTGGATAACAACCCTGGCTTGTGCGGCAGCCTTCCTGCTGGCGTGCGCTGCCTTGACCTCTCTGGCACAAGCATTGGTGAGCTATGATGTCAGCGACGTGTGCAGTAGGCAGCCTGCCATGCCGCAGTGCTTGCTTATGCTTACATTCGTATCCATGCACGAGTGTGATCTGACATGGGTTGGGACAAGTGCCAATATGTACGGTGCTTTCGCTCCTGCTGATGGCTGATCTTTGTGTTTGTCCTCCTGGGTGCAGGGCAAAGTTGCTATGGTGGTTCCAGTTTGCCGCCAAGCACCTGCAGTGCGCTGCCAACACCAAACCAGTACAACGGCATGGGGCCCTATGGCTCACCACCCCCCAACAGTGGGTCTTACAGCCCTCCACCAGTGTACTACAGCCCGAATACATCACCTGGATCATTGCCCATACCAGGGATGCCTGGTGGGTCGTTTTTACCTCCTGGTGGCCAACCAGAGCCAATGTGTGACCCAGGAAGGATCCCTGAAGTCAGCTCACAGGGCAAGGTCCTGCTGAAATGGCGGGGCAGCCTTCGAGCCTGGAACAGTCCCGTGCTTGCCAGCTGGGGTATGGGGGACCCTTGTTCATTTGCATGGAGTGGGGTCCAGTGCGTAAATGGGACTGTTGTTGGCATCAGCCTTGCACCACAGATGCAAGGCGCCTGGATCAATGCAGAGGGCCCTGCTGATTGGGCAGCCCTGGCCAACCTGACGGCTCTGACAAGCCTACAGCTGCAGGTGGGCAAATGACTGGCGACCTGGAGCTAAGCCCATTGCCAGCTAGCTGTGGCATACAGTGGGCTGAAGTATCAGTTGTGACAGCATGTCACACATGCCAGAACCGTCCTCAATAATGGGGGTGCACACGTCTCCCTGCTACTGAGGCATTCACCTGGAGCCATGCATGTCACATGACGGATACAGACATGAAGTTGACTTTGCCACTCAGGGCCAAGCTGCACATCACACATCAGCTCTGTACTGCCTCGTGGAGCCAAGTGACAAGCAGCTCATTGCCATGTCGATGCAGCACAGACCATCCAGTGCATGCATCCGATGCCTTCACCATGCTGGTACTGGTGCTTCTGTTTGTGTGCGAGCAGGGTCTATCTTACAACAGTCTGAGCCCAAATGGCGCATCTATCCTCGGCAACATGTCAGCCGTCTTGTCCCACTTGCCCAATCTGCGGGTGCTCAACATCTCCCACAGCAGGCTGGGTGATGACCTTGCAGCTCTGTCCAGCCTCGCACAGCTTGTCAGTCTGGATATCAGCCACACTTACTCATGGGGTGGCCCCCAACGCAGTATCCCTGCCTCATGGTGTGGGCTGACATCACTGACGGAACTGATAGCCAGTGAGGCAGGATTGAGTGGCACCTTGGACATCCTGCCATTGTCAGCAGGGTGTTTGCAGAGCCTCCAGGCGCTGAAGCTGGGAGGCAACCGCGGTATCACTGGCACGTTGCCGGCAGGTGGGTTCAATACTTGCACACCCTCAATGCAGCAGGGTGTGCAAGTAAGAAAGGAGTGTCCGCACCTGATGCAATGGCGTCCAGTCCAGTCTGACAGCAGCCATGCCAGGCAGCATGGACACTACAATGGTGTCGCTGGCATGCTGTTGTCATGTCGTGTGTGCCCTGTCAGCTACACAACGGTCCGAGAACGTGATACTGTCTCTGTTGTTGTGACAGTCTCGGTTGTTGCTGCATCACGCATGCCTGCAACAACCACTCTGCGTGTGTCTGCCACACAGCCTGGTCAGCGCTGCAACTGAGTGTGGTGGACCTAAATCGGACAAGCATCACAGGCTCTCTGCCAGCAAGTTGGGGCAGCACTACCACAGCCAACCAGCTTGCAAGAACGTTGAGGGAGCTGTACTTGCATGAGACACAGCTGATGGGGGAGATTCCTGTGGCATGGATCACTGGACTGCCAAACGTCACACGCTTCACTGTGTGGCACAGCAACATCTGTGGTCCCCATCCACAGGGTGGCACAGGCCTCGGGTCCCTTTGCTTGGACACCACAGGAACCAGGCTAGGTGCGTACCGCCTTAGCAGGCGGCTAGCATTGACCTCTTTATTTGTGATGGTTGCTGGTGGGGGTGTTTGTTTGGGCTTTGCTACTGCCAGCATGTGCCAGCATCAGCGACGCCGAAACTTGCAAAGACTGGGCAACGCTACACGTTGGTCTGCCAATGTGTGGCAGGAAGTGTTTCATAGGCTGTCCTGCTGTGCGCACGCAAAGCTCACCAGCAACCAGCAGCCTTACACCTGTCATGTTTCCTGCACACAGGGTTCAACTGTCCTACGCCTTGGATGAGCCCCATACCAACCGGCCAAAACCCTGCAAACTGTTCAAGCCAGGGTGGGCTGGTGTGTTGCTCAGGTGATCAGGTATCGGCCTATCTACCCGGGGGCCCCCTTCCAGATGGCTGGTGCAGCGAGTCCTGGAGCCCAGCAGACTGTTGTGACGACCTGAAAGCAACAGATACGTTGCTCCAAGTCAAGGCTGCCCTGGGCAACCCTGCGTTCCTTGTGAGCTGGGTCAATACCTCCAGGCCGTGTGCCAGCCCAGGCTGGGAGTGGGTGGAGTGTGACTGGAAGGGCAGGGTTGCAAGGCTGAACTTTTCAAACATGGGCCTAGCCGGGCCCTTGCCTCAGGACCTGGTTGTGGGCGTCTATGGCCTTGAGGTGCTGGATCTTTCCTACAACAGCTTCACAGGGCCCCTGCCAGACTTGCTGTATCATGCGCCAGACCAGACGACGTCCTGGCTTCACAACAACAGGCACCTTCGTGTGCTGGACCTCAGCCATAACCTGCTCACAGGGCCGCTGCCATTGTACTGGGACCAGATGAGTGCACTGCAGGCCATCGACCTCAGCTACAATACCTTCCAGGTTGGTATAGGCACGCTGTGCAGTGGCCCACTTTATTGGTGCCAGTTACGAGTGCCTCATCTTCTGTATGGGGCTGTTACTCCTAGCACTGAGCAAGCTGTGCCCCATGCTGTGTGGTATATGACCAGACACCACCATGTCTTTGCAAAGCCCCTGCCACAAGCCATTATGGCGAGCAGGCTTGTTGTTGACTTGTTTCCATCACCCACTGCTGTACGCTCTGCATGGCGGCATCCCGACCCTTTGGGCTAGCATGCCCCAACTCGCCAACGTCACCTGCCAGTCTTGCGGTCTATCTGGTTTTGTGCCACCTGGTTGGCTACAGACGCTGCAGCAGTTGGTGCTGCCTCATAACGCTGTAAGCGGACCCCTTGACATGCTTGTGGGGTCACCCTCGAGGCTACAGGTGTTGGACTTGTCTTACAACCAACTGGATCAGGTACCTGCTGATACCTTCTGGACCTCGCTACCCAAACTGCAGAGACTGTCCCTGCAGGCCAACCACCTCAGTGGTCCTCTGTCAGGTGCGGCCCAACAGTCTTCATGGCATGGCTGCAGTTGGAGCTTTGCACAGCTGCCGGTTACGCTCTGCCAAGGCGATGTCGATTGTCCGCACATGACACGTACAGTACATGCCAGCTTATGCCAGCACAGAGCACACATCGACATCCACAAACCACAACCTCGCAACATGGCAAGCTGTGTTGAACTGGACAGCCTCCCACTCCGTGTGTCATCACTGGACATCTGCTGTTGTGCTGTGTCATGCAGGCATTCTCCTGTCTGGTAACATCAGCTATGTTGACTTGTCACAAAACTACCTCTCCGGCACCATCCCAGATTCCTGGTTGGCACTCCCTTCCAGGATGGAGTCGCTGAATCTGGGCAGCAACCTGGTCACGAGCACCATCCCGGGTATGTGTAATGCCCACCCCTGCTGCCAGAGTGTGTTATGAATCACGTTCATTTGTGAGTGTATGTCAGCATGTAAAGTCTGTTGGTGGTGGTTGACAGCACGGACTCGAGGCTCAAGACTGGCTGTGGTCACCGCACTGAGCACCCTGCCCTGGACTTTTTGTGTTGCTACATGCGCTTATTGCCTGCAGCTGTTGGAGGCCCTTCCGTTCTTCGTGCCCTCATCCTGAGCGACAACACTGGCCTGACGGGCAGTGTGCAGGCCATCACTCTGCCCACATCTCTGCAGGCGTTGCACATCAGCAACACCAGCATTGATGGCTACTTTGACCCTGGTTGGATGACTCGGCAAAATCCCCAGTTCACTTGCCTGGTGGCTTTCAACAGCCCTGGGTTATGTGGCCAACTCTACGAGTCGCAGCCTTGCAGCTTGACAAACTTTGTGCAGGGCACAGGATTGAGTGAGTTGCCTTGTTTGACATTGCACACTGCTCATGGCTTTGGTTCTGGGTACCAACATGTATGCTGTGACATGACACTTGATCTGTTGTACGCCAGCTCTGCCAGTGGCACATGGCTGCTTTGTCAGGTGATGTGGTCATTGCCGAAGTCGCGTGCTTGCATTGTGATGGTTACACTGATTGCTGACCTGGGCATCAATGTATTGCTGTCAAATCCTTCACACGCAGATCGACAGTGCGGCCCAAAGGCCTTACTCACCCCACCAGCGACCTGTGCCCCCAGCCCTTCCTGTCTGACATCTCTGGCGGACCAAACAGCGCTAAGCACATGGAAGCTGGGTGTATCAGACCCTGAGAGCAGGCTTGCGTCCTGGCAGGGGCCCAATCCCTGCAGCAGGACCCAACCCTGGGCCGGTGTTGTGTGCAGTGACGACGGATTCGGCGTGACAGGGCTCGTGCTTACAAGCTTCAACCTCAGTGGACCCTTGCCTCCAGCAGAGGCACTCACTCGCTTGACGGTATGGCGGGCTGCAGGCCTGGGTGGTGATTCAGACAGGCTTTGTTGAGTGGTGCTTTACATGGGCTATAGACAGTTGTTACCTGACGGCGTCAAGCATCAACAGCTGCACCGCTGTCATCTGCTGCAACAGGATCGCTTGATGTTCAGCTAGGGTACACGACAACATATGCAGGAATATGAACGTGACTGACCAACAATGTGAATGCTAGGTCCAAAGTCCAACATGCAACCTCTGTTCACATGTATGGTGGTCTTGGCACAGACCTGGTCACGACTCCTTCATGCTGTCACCTCCCTGCAGACGCTGGACCTCAGCAACAACAGCTTTGTGGGAGTGCTGCCTGATGCCTGGAGCTTTATGCAGCAGCTACTGCTGCTCAACCTGTCGTCCAACCACCTTAGTGGCAGCCTGCCTGCAACATGGGCCAGCATGGCGTCTTTGCAGGTCCTTGACATCAGCAACAATACTCTGCAGGTTGGTGACCTCAGTACTACCTCAAAGCCGCATTCATGCTGCTGTCAGTATGTGGTGAGTGACAGCAAACTTGCTGACATGGGATATCCAGGCTCTGGCAACTGTAGAATGCGAGTAATGCTCTTCTTGCTGGTTGCTGAGCACTGGTGTTGTAAAATCATTTTCCAGGGTGGTCTGCCAGTGTCTTGGGGTGATGGCTCCCAGATGAGCTGGCAAGACGGCAGCAGGGTGATGGGGCCCAAGCCTTACATGTGGCACCTCCAGAAGCTGGCCTGCACGAATTGTGGCTTGTCAGGAGCACTGCCGATGCAGTGGCAGAACATGGACAGCCTCCACAACATTGCATTGGCGCGCAACAACTTTACTGGGCTGGCGTATTTTGGGGCACAGCGGCTGCGGAGCTTGTCACTTGACTGGAACCCACTGTCAACCAGACTGGAGCCCATGCTGGCTTGGGGGTGGCCCATTCTTGGCAGCCTCAGCCTGTCTCACTGCCAACTGTCAGGACCTATGCCATCAGGTGTGCTGCGCTAGTGCAACTGCAGAGGTCCTGCATATCGTCTGAACTCGTACATTTGACTTGATATGGATGATTCCTTTCTCAGCCTGGCGATAGGTTCGTCGCTGCTGGGAATGGGAACAGCCTAAACCATTGTGTCAAAGCAAATGGGGTTGTGCGTGCGCTAAGAAAAGCAGCAAACACCATTATGTCCATCATGCCGCACAGTTCTGCAACAGCGGCTGCTCGTAAAGTACAGCTGCACTGACATCTGGTCTGTTTGCTTTGCTGTATGCCAGAGTGGGGCCGTATGTCGCTGCAGCATCTGGATCTCTCCTACAACAGCCTCCAAGGTTCACTGCCCACCTCTTGGACAGAGCCGAGTTCTGGGCGTCTAGCAGTCACCCTGAGAACTCTACTGATCCACAGCAACCAGCTCTCTGGGGCGCTGCCAGACATGAGCAGCATGGCAGCCTTGGACTGCTGGAGCGTTGCTCGAAACTGGCTGACGTGTGGCCCAGTGCCAACCTCTGCTGTCTGTGGCGGAACCAACGGCACGAAGCTGGGTGAGTGCCAGCATCAACTACTGCTGGTTGGGTAGGGGCACCAGAGTGGCTTCACTATCATGTGTGTTCGCTTGTGTCACACTCCGGTTGATGAGAGCAGGTCAGCATACTTGCCGAAGACAATGCTTCTTTGTGCACACATCATCCCTATTCCGGTGCACGAAAGTCACCTTGTACTCAACCCCCCTGCAATTGCTACACTGACTCTTGTGCCGATGTCTGGTTTGCAGGGTATGACTGCACAGTCATGGCTCCTCTCAGCCCAGCAAATGCGTCTTGCATGCCACCGACAAGCGCCTGTGCCGCTCGGCTCAATATGACAGACATGGTCAATCCATCTGGAGCAGTAAGTGCACCATCAACATTACTAGTATGTTCAAGCCTGTGTTCTTTCAGCAAACAGTTCCCATGATCATACAGCGGGCATGCAGGGTGCTATGCGGTAGCCCGATCATAAGTGATGCCACTGAGACAACCACACTCTCCTGATGCGTGCTGTTGACATGAATGTCACTGTGGCCTTCCCAGGACATGGCTGGCTTATTATCCCTCAAGGCGGCTGTGAGAGGTCCCAGCTGCGAGAGCGACGCACGAGTTTGTGGCATATTTGACACCTGGGACCCTGCATCAGAACCCTGCCAGGTTGTCAACTGCACAGCTTGCACTCTGGATCATCCTGTCTGTGGTGTGTACCAGCCTGCAAACAGCACCACGACATGCCGCTGGAGATATGTGGAATGCAATGGCGGACGGGTCACCAAAGTCTTGCTGGGTGAGTGTGCACTACCAAACCCTACAGTAGCCTGCTGTGACAGTTGTGACAGTGCTTGCTGCTCTGACAGTGTGCAGTGGATGACCATGACATGCTGAATCGCCAATCCAAAGAACCATAAGCAGTTCAACATTGATGGATTCCGTTTTGCCGCTGCTGGCCTGCAGACTTCACCACTACCTCAAGCAACGGGTTACAGCTGACCTTTGGGGCAACACCTGGCCTCCCATTCGCTGGCAATGACCGATTGGAAGAGCTGCACCTCCCAGGGCATATCATGAATGGCTTCAACAATGTTACTTTGTGGCCATCTTCACTCAATAACATGCCTCGCCTGCGTGTGCTGCACCTGAGCGGTCCTGGGCCGGCTGGTGTTAGGCTCCCTGACAGGACAGGCAGCATGAGTCAGCTGCAGAGCTTGTGGCTGCTCAACATGAGCAATGTCGAAGGTGGGCACACTCCAGGATCTTTGTTGACATTCACACACCTTCTCTGACATCTTGCACACCATTCTTGAAAAAATCTGCACACACACCTTTGGATGTAGTGTTTGAGACGCAACTGTGATGATGTCTCTTGACAATAGTCTTTCTTGCAATTGCACATGGCTTGCAAAATCCATACTCACAGGCTTCTGCTTGAGCAACTTCCGCTGTGTTGATGATGGCGACTGGTGCTGCAGGCACGCTGCCGGCAAACTGGAGCACCCTGACTCAGCTGACAGACTTGCGCATCAGCAATGCACCCAGAGTGAATGGCTCTCTGCCACCTGAATGGGTCGGCAGCCTGAGGCTCCAGAGACTGGAGCTCAGGAATTTGTCCTTGACGGGACCCCTGCTGCCACTGAGCAACATGACCACCCTCACCAGCCTCACCCTCAGGCACTTGCAGAATGTGGTGCTACCTGCTGGAGGTGTTGCTGCCCTGGCGGGGAATGCCAGCCTCTCCGAGCTCAATTTTGGCAATGTCAGTGGTTGGAGTGGGCTGCCGGTTGAGGCCAACCTGACAGACATGTACCCTAATATTAGCATGCTAGGGCTGATGCAGCTCGGCCTGGTCGGTGGGATACCAGCATCATGGCAGAGGCTCAGGCCACAGCAGCTGAAGGGCCTGTACCTGTCACACAACTCTCTCAATGGCAGCCTGCCCAGTTGGCTGGCATCACGCGTGGGACGAGGGTACACTCTGGACCTGTCATACAACAACTTCACAGGTGTGGCCCAGCTGGTGTGATGTCTGCTTTTGGGTTTGAGGCAGCGATGCATTATGGACTGACTGCGACAGTGGTTGCATCCGGCGCAGTTGCATCAGGCAGGGCAGGGCAGATGAGTGCGGGTTAGGGTACAGCTAACCCTACACCTAGACCTTGGGGTGCCCAACCCTAAACTACGTGCGTTGCAGTTTGACAGCCGTGCCCGTACAATCACACGTCTGTTGGCTTTGCGTCAGCAGGAGAGCACACTTGCAGTGCGCATGCCGCAGTATTCAGGGCCCCTGGTGCTTCCTTGCTGTGTGCAGGCATTCTGAGTCCTGAATGGGCTGCAAATGACACGGTGTTCCGTTACCTGCTGTTGGGCAGCAACAAGCTCACAGGCAGTATCCCTGACAGCTGGGCCAACCTTGTGGCAAGTGCGTATGGCGTGGACCTGTCAAACAACCGTCTCTGGGGCAGCCTGAGTCCATCCTGGGTCAACACCACTCGCAACTCTTCGCTCACTTGGACTCTGAACTACACAAAGTTCAGGTGTGTTGGTGGGCTAATAGGGAGTGATCACGGTGCATGAATGTGTTTGTCAGGCACTATCTGCTGCTGCTTTGCAACAAAAATGCATGATGTGTCATACAGGCATCGTCATACGCCCATCATCAGGTCGCCTATACTGTGCATTGAACGCAGTGGAGCCGTCAAAGCAATGCAGCCTGTCATGAAAGTATGGGTGAGCAGTGGTGCTCACCCATATCAGCTAGCAGAGTTACAGGGCCCCTTGTGAATTCAACGGATGCGTCCTACCTGTGCACTTCTGCATCACAGTGGCAACCCGTGCCTTTGTGGAGGTGCTCCTGAGTGGCTCCAGCCCTTCTTGGACATACCAAGGACTCCTGTCAACGCCAACAGCACCGCCAACACCACTGTCAACAGCACCAATCTCAACGGCAGTACCAACCAGGCCAGGACTATCCTGCAGGCGTGCAGTTTGGAGGCAGACACAGTATGCGGCCAGACATTGTGGCCTTCTGAATTCCTGGAAGACTCCAGTCAGCTGCTACTACTGAAGGCCGCTGCAGCCAACATGCAGACGCTGCAGCAGCTTGGCACATGGCGTGCGAGCCTGCCTCCGTGCACCAACAGCACCTCCAATGGCAGCTGTGTACTATGCGACAGCAGTGTCCCTGAGGACAATTGTGGCACCACAAGGACCAGTGATGGCGCGCAACTCTGCAATTGGCGCTTCATTGAGTGCAGGGACAGGCGCGTTGTGACCTTGAACTTGGCAAATCAGGTGATATTTGCAAGTGTACCCCAGCATTGTCACATGCCCTCGCAGGCACAAAGAACAGCCCTGAGCCTCATTCAAAGAGTATAGGGAACACCTGCCTCATTTCTGCAACAGTCACAACTCAAACAACCTAATCATACGTGTATCCAGCCTGCAAGCAAGGCACACAATGGTTCACAATCCAAGCCATTTTGTAATCCCTGGACATGCATGCAGGGTATGTGGTTCACTAGCTTGCCACCCGGCCTGGGTAATGCAACAGTGCTGGAGGTATTCGACGTGTGGGGCAACCAAATCTTGGGCGGCACACTTCCATGGGAGTACTCTGCTTGGACCAACCTTGGCGTTTTCAAGTGAGTCCCAGATGTGGCACACATGTTGACGCCACCGGAATGCAGTGGCCCCGGCCCGTCATGCTTGCACATGCTTGCACACACTGGGATCATTCCACAAAATGTTGCCACTGAACTCTTGATTAAAGATCGGAAACTTTCAGTGTTGCCCCCCCTGTCAACGCCTGCCTCCAAACCTACTGCGCCGCAGGGTGTCAGGATCTGTCACTGGCACACTCCCCACAGCTTACAGCTCATGGACCAGCCTGAAGGTGTTTGAGCTGAGCAACACTCTGCTAAACGGCACAATTCCTTCAGTGTACACCACAGCATGGTTGTCGCTTGAGAACTTCACATTGAATGGAGCCCAGGCTTCGGGCTACGTGCCTGACCCCTTCAGTTGGGCCAACCTGACCTGGTACACACTGCAGAACACTGCGATTTATTCAGATGCACTGGCCCCGTTTTGGATATTTAAGGCCCAGGCGGCTCACTTGCAAAAACTCAAGGGACTGCGGCTTGGTAAGTGGCAGCTGCTGTGCTACTTGTCTGCTGTACTTTGGTCCCCAGCTGCTGTTTTACGCAGTGCCGATACTGCAGCATTAGTGATGTTGATGAGGCTGTCCGGTTGTCTTCCAAGCAACTGCTGAGGTTTGGAGACGTCGTTGGCCTACCTGCACAACTCCACACCTTGTATTGGGCTGCACGTCCTTGCAGGTGGCACAGGCATCCAGTTGCCCTCGTGGACTGTGCTCAAGGAGACCATACGCAGCCACAACTGGACCCAGTTCACGCAGCTAGGATTACCAAACATGGCACTGTCTGGCCCCATTGGTCCCCTCACTTACTACTTCCCACAGCTCACCATGTTGGACTTGTCCAACAATCAGCTGACGGGGGTCATTCCACCAGACTTGAGCACCTTGACAGGCCTACGGTACATCAACCTGGCAAACAACAATTTATATGGCAAGTGCTCCTTACTTGAATGCACACATATATGAATACTGTGCATTTACACCCGCGGTGGCACTACTCCTAAAACATAATCTGTGAGCCAACATAAAAACATGAAGTCCCGCCATGCAACCACAGCTACTGTATTTGGGGTCACTCGCGCTCCAAACTTGACGCAATCGGTTTCTTTGCTTCTGCAGGTGGCCTGCCCACCAACCTGATCAGAGCGTTTGCAAGCGGTCAAGTCTTTGCCTTGGATATCAGCAGCAACAAGCTGACTGGGACCTTGCCGGAGGCATGGGGCAGCACAGCGGTGCACTTCAACACATTCAATATCAGCAGCACTAGCCTATCCGGGTCCATCCCCAGCAGCTGGGCGAATCTCATGGTCAGCAGCAGCAGCTTTGATGCCAGTAACTTGCAGCTGACAGGAGCCCTGCCCGGAAGCCTCTGGGGTGGAGTAAACAAAACCCTGGCCGCGGAGTGAGTACACGGACTTGCACCTGCTATGTCGCTTGGTAACGCACTGGGCAATCACATATCGATTGCACTGCAGCCAACACTGATGGGTTCATCAGCGACAACATAGATGCATCACGCTCTGAAGTGTGCCTACAAAAGAAGCCAGAGGCCGAAATAACATGCAGACGGCATCTCCACTGTTTCCCTATCACCTTCATCTGACTAATTTTTGTGTTGATGCTTGCAGCCATATACTGATGGGCTTCAATTTGCGGAACAATACGTGCCTATGTGGAAGCGTACCAAGCCCTTTCCTGGACCCTTACCTGAAGCCTGGGTGGGCGTCTAACACAATGCTGTTTGCAGCTTGTACCATGGGATGCACACCGGTGGTGCTGCCCTCTTCGTTTTCTCATCCAGATTGGGCCGGTGGGCTTTGCTACTAAGAACCTTCAATCCTGGGGCTCTGCTCAGTCCACCAACTTGAAGCTTCAAACCAATTGCATGTTTCATTGCCTTTTCATGCTTCTCCTGTCCAGGAACTACATGAGCATACAAAACTGTGTGCTGCACAACTGTGTGCTCGGTAGCATGCTGCTTGGCATCCCAGATGCAGCCATCAAAATGCGAGGCAAGGCGAGAGCAAATTCCTCACTTCGTCCTAAGCTCGTCTGTAGAC
>QAXK01005747.1:0-10499 GCA_004335735.1 Chlorella sp. KRBP
TGGGTCGCGCAGGTATGGGAACTGCTTCTTGCCGCCCATCTCAATGGCCTTGGGCCGCCACAACTGCGCACAGCACCAGGGCGCGCGACGCGAGTAAAGCATGCGTCGTCAGTGCCAGCAGCTCGTCGACACCACCGTGCTGGGCGGTGCCAGGATGTTAGTGGGGGTGCTGCGGCGGCGGCTAGGTGGTGATCTGAAGGTGCAGTGGGGCGTCATGCACTGCAGGGCCAGCAGCATACTGCGCTGGCCGGCTGGGCGTGGTGGTGGTGGTGCTGCTGCCGCTGAGACGAACAAAGCAACTGCGGGTCGTGCTCGTGGCCCTCGCAGCGTGGCCCACTCTCTGCAAGCTCAAGCTCAAGCTCTCATGCTCTCTCCTGCATGCTCTCTCATGCAAGCTCTCTCAAGCTCCATGCTCACTCATGCTCGCTCTCGCTCCGTTCCCGCACCTTTCCGTCCTTTGGGCACGGGTACACGATCACGTCCAGGTCCAGCATGGAGATGGCCTCGCGCACCTGCACGCACACGGGAACACGGGTGATATCAGAAGAGAGAAAAGGTGTGAGAAAGGGCCTTACGCAGCACGCCCGGCCTCTTAAGGATGAGCTTGGCCTGCCCACAGCAAGCAGCAGCCCGCTTAATCCCTCAAGGCGCCTCCGCTGCTTTGCTGCAGGGGCGCGGAAAGCACGGCCCGCCCTCAGCCTACCCCCAGCCAGCCCACGCTGCCATCACGTGCCTTGCGGCAGAAGGGGCAGGACTCGAACTCGTACAGCTCCAGCGGCTGGCCTGGACGGCTGAACGAACCAACCTGTGTGCACACACCACACGTTTCGTGATAGCTGCAGCATCATGACACCTGTCGTGAACGCCATGCAATGATGCTGATGCTGATGATGACACCACACATCGCGCCCGAAAGGCACACATCGCTCGCTGGCAAAGCAGGTAGTGGCACTTCCCACCTTCTCTGGACCCCTGTACACCCGTCTGCAGTCCCATATGCATCACAAGCTGTCGCTGCCACAAGCCGTGTGCGCCCAGCTGCTGTCCTTCTAGGCTGCCCAGCTGCCGTGTGCCCAGCTGCCGTGTGCCCAGCTGCCGTGTGCCCATTTGCTGTGCGCCCAGGTGCCGTGTGCCCAGCTGCCGTGTGCCCATTTGCTGTGCGCCCAGCTGCCGTGTGCCCAGCTGCCGTGTGCCCATTTGCTGTGCGCCCATGCGCCCAGCTGCTGCCTTCCCGGCTGTTGCCACCGCTCCACTGCTGGTTTGCTTGCGGAGCCTGCTGCGGGGGTGGGGAGCGTCGGCGGCGCACCTTGGACGTCTCTTTGAACTTGCGCCCCATGCCCGTGACCACTGAGTACGTGCCGTCGTCCTGCACACTCGCGGGCATGGTGGGTGGCAACGGGTTGTGAGGCTTGACGTCCGTCTGTTTGGTACACACGCCACCCCCCGTGTGGCGTTGTGGACGATGTGGGTGTGTGCGGCAGTCACGCCTGCAAGGTGAGATAGGGCCATGTCACCTTGGCTGTTCCGCCAAGCCAACGAAACAGCTGGCTCACCTGCTCCACGCTGACCTCGTACCCCACACAGAAGATGCCGGCCCCGGCGCGCGTGATCATGGGCAGCGCGCTGGTCGTGATCTGCAGAGAGCGCCCATGGGGAGCACTAGGTGTTGGTCAGGCCCCCTGACTGCACAGCATGCTTTCGTTGCGGCGCCCCGCCTGCGAGCCCGCACTCACGTCGAGGAGCTGGCCCTGCCCAACCGCAAACTTGCGTGGCTCTGGGCCCACGTTCTTGAACTTGGGCAGGGTTGCCACCTCGGTGCCCTGCGTGCCCGAGGTGCACTTGCGGGGGCCACGGTGCGATCTCGTGCACTCGTTCGGGTGGCGCCAGCTCCACCACACGCCCCAAAGTCCCCATTGGCCAGGAGCCACATGTGTAGAGGACAGGTAGATAGCCATCATGACGCTGCGTCCGTACCTCTGCGGCCTGGCACACGGGGCTGGTCCGGAAGGTGCGCTTCGAGGTGGAGAGCAGCATCGAGCTGGGCGTGCGCGTGCACGTCATCGCCGTGGAGGAGCGAGCCATGAGCATCTTGCTAGGTGCTGCTGCTGCGACGTAGCTGCGATTGTGCGCGGAGCGGTAGCTCAAGCCCCTCGACTCCCCATGCGCGTGCGCCACACACGGGAATCGGCCGCACTCCGCCTCTCATAGGCAGCAGCAGCAGCACTAGCACTAGTACTTACCAGGTCCTGCACCTGCAGCGTTCCTGACAGCGCACGCACGAACCCCACGCCGACAGCTACACGCGCATGTCGTCGACCCAGGATGGGCAGCACGGCGAGGCGCAGGCCACGGAGCTGCTGCAGCAGCAGCTGCATGACCTGGGCTGCCTGGAGCGCGGCGGCGCAGCGCCAGCGGCCTACCTCAGCCCAGGCGCGGAGCGCACGCAGCTCGTGACGCGCATGCTGCAGCAGCTGCTGCAGCCCGCGCCGCTGGAGCCGCTGCTGCTGCGCATGGACGCCGCAGCTGCTGCTTCAACTGGGGATGGGGAGGAGGTGGCGAGCCTTTCGGTGGAGGAGCGTGCCGCTCGCCGTGAGTCCCTATCGTCCATGCTCTCACCAGGGACCAGACTCATGCAACAGCAAGGTCGAATCTCATGCATGCAGCACCGTTGGCGGCGTGGCGTGACTCGCGCGTGCAGGGCAGGCGACGCTGCTCACGATGCTGGGCCTCCCCGCCACACCGGACCAAGTCCGGGTAGGTGGGCAGCACATCCATGCCCACCTTCTGGCCACCAAGGCTGACAGAAGGCCACCTGCTCAGGCCCTCAAGTGCAGGCGTGCCACGTCTGCGTGCATGTTTGCACGACACGCTTGCAACGCTACACCACAACCACTGCACGCAGGGCAGCGCCAGTTATCAAGACAGCCTCAGGTTCCTCAGCCGCCTCGCAGGCATCCTGCAGCGCCAGCAGCAGCTCCGCTCTTCCACCCCGCCCCTGCCAGGCAGCACCACCGGCATTGGCGCGACCGGCGGTAGCACTGGAAGCGCCACCAACAGCAGCGGCGCGACGGTGGCTGCACCGATGCCCATGAGCAGCCCCATGAAGGGCGGACAGCAGCAGCAGCAGCAGGCAGTGACGGGCGTGGCGGCGGTGGCGCAGCAGCACGCGCGCCTGCTGGAGTTTGTGTGCGACCGGCTGCCAGCGGTCATGGCGGAGAGCAGCGCCCCGCTGTTCCCCACGGACATTGCCAAGGCGTGCGCGCCCTTCAGGTGCGTAGTAGCTACTCTCACGTTTTGATTGGCGGCATAGGGAGGCGGCATAGGGAGGGCATGTGGATGATCTGTGCGCATCAGGAGCACAGGCCTCACTAACGGCTCTGGTTCGGGTGTCTGCTCCTGTGCTGGCAGACCATGTTGCTCTGCCAGGGCCCAACAGCAGCATCGCTCGCGCATGGTGTGAATGCCTTGCTGCACCGCGCAGCGAACAGGCGCAAGTGCTGGTGCGGGACCGGCACAGGTTTGAGGCGGGCATGCGGCGGGGGCAGCAACAGCTGCAGGCGTCCTTGGCAACGCTCTCTGAGCAGGTGCGCACCCACTGCCGCACACGCCTGCATGCGGCCTTGGTTCACCTTCCACGCCTGCCTGCTGCTTCTCACACGCTGGCAGCCGTGCTTCTCACACATAGTTGCCGTGCTTGTCCTTGGATCCTGTCGCAGGTCCAGCTCGTCGGTGATCAGGAGTGGGCGCAGGCGCAAGCAGAGTGCACGGTGGCCGCACAGCGCTTTGCCAGCGCACTACGGCAGTTCCTCGACACGTACTCAAAGGTGCAGCTCTCACCTGCACCTCTGCCTGCCTGCCCTCACATGCATGCGCAGCATGATGGTGTTGGTAGCGCCTGTCGCGTCACTGATGTCGATGAACCACCTTCATGCAGGAGCTCCGCGTGTGGTGCGAGGCCAGCGAGAAACCGCGCACGTACGGGTTTGGCCAGCAGGCAGCGTCCATGCTAGAGGCGCACGCGCAGCTGGGCGACCTGCTGGCCGGCGTGGACACCATCAAGCGCATGCACACGGCACTGGCCGCCTCGGCGCCGCCCTTGGAGGTGAGGATTTGGGCACTTGTGGCGGGTGGCGCCAGCTGATGCGTGCGTGCTGGCAAGGTGTGGGTTGCATGTCGTACGTGCGCGTGTGCGTGCGCAGGGCTACGTCAAGGCGGAGATGCTGCAGCTGGTGGCGGCGCAGCAGCAGCAGCACGCGCACCTGGCCAAGCAAGTGGACGTGCTCAGGCGCAGAGCCGAGGCGCGCTCCTGACAGCGAAATTCAGACATTTTTTTGAATTTTGAACCGCGTGCTGTGGCTGGTGTCTGTCGGCAAGCGCTCGTCGGCAAACGCGTGAGAAGGATGCAGCGCCCCGGCCTCGACGCCACGACGATGCTGGGCGACGACGGCGACGTCCTGGGCCTCCGGCGCGGAGCGCTGCAGCACGAAGAGGAAGAGGACTACCAGCAGCAGGAGGAGCAGGAGGACCAGCAGCAGCAGCAGCCTCACGACGCGGGGCGGGAGCTGTGGCTGCGTGCTCGCCAGCAGCTCTCCAGTGAGTCCCAGCGCGCCTCGCTTCGCCGCAGCGCACCTTGCGGCTCCTGAGGCTTGTGCGCGCTGCCCACTCGCAGGCTTTGAGCTCAAGCTCGCTGAGCTGCGCGTGGAGCTCGCGCAAGAGCAGAAGGCGTGCAAGCAGCACAAGGAGGCGATCGCAAGGGCGCTCAAGGGTGAGCCTGAGGGGACGGAGGGGAGCACGCACCACCGCGGCCACAAAGAGCCTGCCCAAGCACCGTCTCTCCTCGCTCGCGCCGCAGAAATGTCACAGCTCAAGTCCGCCAGGTCCGAGTCCATGAACGCCACCAGCTCCATGTTTGTGAGGCTGCAGGTGCGTCGGGGGCGGCTCTGCGCACGTCGTCATCAGGCGCACCTCATGCACGCACCCACACGCACGCACACGCACGCAGGCGCTGCATGAGGAGTGTGCGGTGGAGCGCCGCGGCATGGAGCAGCTCAGCCAGCTGCTGGCCATCACGCGGCAGAAGCTCGAGGCTGCGCAGACGCAGGCCCAGGCGTCCAGGTGCGCTGCTTTCGCACGCGCCCTCGGAGCCCTGGCAGCCTGCATCTGCAGTCTCATCCAAGGTTGCAACGACGAGCTGTGGCGACGTGCGTGCCTGTCTGCCGCGCGCCTCGTGCACAGGGAGACGCGCCGCGCGCACGTGGAGGAGCAGCAGGCCTTCATGCACAAGATCAGGGCAACGATTGCGTCGCTGGGGGACACTGTGCCGCAGCAGGGCAGGGCGTCTGGTGGTGCTGGGGTCAGGGCAGCGGGCCTGGCCATTGCCGCTCCCCCGCTGGTTGGCGCCTGAGGCTGTCTGTGGGCTAGGCGGTGCACGAGCGGGCGTGGCAGCAGCAAACTCGTTGCAAGCCGGTTGGTGGGCAATCAGCAAGCGATGGAGGCAATCTGCATGCGCGTCAGCCGCTACGAATGCCATCAGGAGGCGGGGAGCAGCAACAGGCCACGCTAAAATGACGACGACAATATGAAACAACAGTCGGGCCAAAGCAGCCACGTGCTTTGAACGGATGACAAAGTGGTCTTCTCGCACACTCGGTAGAGTTCTACGCTAAGTCAAGGTCAAGTAGTCAAGGTCTGTAAAAGCAATCACTCCACTCGCAGCCGCTCAACACTCTCGTCGCTCACCTACTCTCGCACCACTCGCACGCACAAGTACAAGACAGTCCACCAACCCTGCAGCCGCCCCCGCTCACAGCTGCACTCCTGCAATTGGCCAACCAGTCTACCCTACCCGCTGCCATCCCACCACCAGGCACGCATGCCTTCCCGCGCACGCTCCCCCGTCCAAGCCCACCACCATGGGGTGCGCGCATACCCCCTGGCCTTAACCTACGCCCTAGGGCTGCGCCTGCAGCATCTGCTGCTCCGCCAGCGTGCGCTTGAGCAGCTCATAGCTGAAGAGCACGATGGCACACGCCGGCGCGCACCTCGCCGCCCTCGGGCCCACGCCCACAAACAGCCCACGCAGCCCCTGCTGCCGCACCACCTGGCGCAGCACACCCAGCATCGACGTACTGCTGGTATGGTACGAGGGCTGCTGCTGCGCCGAGGACAGCTGCATGCGCGTCTTGACCACGTCAAACGGCGTGGTGAGAGCCGCCGCCGCGCCGCCCGCCAGGCTGCCTGCCAGCACGTTGGCCAGGACCAGCTGCGAGTGCGTGGGCTGCGCCGCACCCGCCACCGCCGCCGCGGCCCCCGGATGTGCCAGTGCGCTGCCGGGACCTGCAGCTGTCTGAGGCGCGGATGCGGGCAAGGAGGGATGGTGGGCTGCTGGGAGTGTGGAGGCGGGGGCGAACGCGGGGAGGGTGGGTGGGACCGGGACCACCCAATCGTCCTGTTCGTGCGTGGACTCGGCCGCAGCCCACGGGTGGTGCTGCTGCGGCGTGGAGCCCGTGGTGGTGGTGGTGCAGGCGTGGTGAGGGGCTGTGCTGAGGGCCCGGCCAGGGAAGGCCTCGGGTTCGGCAATGGGGGTGGGTGCGGTGGTGCTGTCGGTGGTCAGGCGTGAGAGGGAGGTGGAGGAGGAGAGGAGGCTGCCACGGATTGGCTCCACGAGGCCCCTGCACAGCACGCGGTGCACACCAGGTGCACCACACTGTTTCCCTCCCGTGCAGACCTCAGCACAGCTGCTCAGCAAGGCAAGTGCGTGGGAAAGGGAGGGCGTGGGGAAGGGCTCACCAGTATACTGCAGAGAAAGGCACGTCGCGCGCAATGGTCGCAGACAGGCCCGTCCACAGCCTGGGCAGCGCGCGCAGCACGCCCCACGCCGCCGCCTGCTGCGTCCTCGCGCCGCCCACACCACCCGCAGCCACCTCCCCAGCCACCTCCCCGGGAACCACGCTGCTCCGCAAGGCCTGCCACGTGCTCACACGCGCCCCAGGCCTGCCACCGCCACCGCCTGCTGCTGCTGCAAAGCCGGGAAGTGCGGCCTTGGCCGGCACACCCGCCTGCTGCAGCGTGCGTATGTACTCGAGTGGCGCCACCGCCACGACCGTGATGCCGCGTGACGCCGCTCCCGCCACCATGGGCGCTGCTGCACCCAACGCCGGCCACTGCTGCTGCTGCTGGGCTGCTGGCGACGCGACGGCGGTGGTGCTAGTGCTAGCTGGGCTGGATGTGAGCGCGTGCAGGAAGTGGTCGTAGAGGGGGTAATAGAGGAGCACGGTTGGGACTGACATGAGCAGGGCAGAGTCCAGGCCCCGCCACAGGCTGACGGTACCTTCCTGCGGTGACAAGGGCAACAGCATAGCGTGGGCCGGGGCCGCGAAAGGTGAAGGGTGAAAGGCAGCAAGTGCCGTCTTCTCGCTTGCCTTCCCACAGTCAGTGAGTCGCTGCGTAATCGGTGCCAAGGGCTGCCACCACAAGGACAGCAGCGCCCCCGCCATCACCGCGCAGTCCTCACCTGCTGCACGATGTTCCGCATGGTGCCAATCATACCAGCATCTGCCGCTGCCACCGCCGCCCTGCCATGGCGACCCTCCGCCCCCGCCCCCGCCACCCCTGCCGCTGCACTGCCTGCCGTCGGCCACCGCCCCCGCCGTGCCTCTGCCGCCCGGTAGACCTCCTCGTGCGCACCGTCGGGCAAGGGCAGCGCGCCCACGCCGGCGGCAGCGGCGCAAAGGCAGTGCTGCGCGCCTGCTGCTGCGCCCGAGGCGTTCCTGCCGAGGCACGATGAGATCATCTCCTGGAGCACCGGGTGCTGGGAGAGGGAGGTGGAGGCGGCAGAGCCCACCAGGAACTTGCGGCTGCTGCTCTGGATGGACCGCACGGGGATGCTGCACGCGCAGGACGGCACGGGTGGCGGAGGGGCATGAGGAAATGGAAAGGTGCGGCCACCACGCCGTCGCGGGCGTGCGAGGCGCTCCCCCTCGCTAATGGGGCTCACCTGAAGCAGTAGGCGTGGTAGGAGCGTGCGCTTGGCGCTGCGTTGGCCGCCTGCGCCTGCATGCGAACCTGCAGCGCCACAAGAGAGCGCACGCCACACGCGATGTCAAGGTGGTGCGTGGCGCTGCGTCAGAGCGCCACGAGGCCATTCGCTCGCTCGCAGGCCACTCACCTTGACGACGTCGAGCGGATTGACGACGATGGCGCTGAGGACCGCAGCGCCAGAGGCCGCGAGCATCCGGTGCTTGAGAGCGATGGGAGACGGCGCGCTCTCGCTCCTTGACGCCTTCGGCGTCATGCTGTGGACGCTATCCGTGCCATTTGCGGTGCTGCTGCCGCGTTCTTCTCCTCCGCCAGCTGCTCGTTCGGGACGCTGCATCGGTCTCGGGAGAGACAAATAAGCGCTCTTGGAGACAAGCTGTGTGTGAGTTGCGCCCTCTAGGGGGCGCTGCACGCCTACGTGTTGCCGCTCGCTCCCTCTAGCGTGCTCTCCAGTCGCGCCCTGGTGGCTTGCGGTCGGTGGCACAACGCGATGCTCAGGCATCAGTCCTTCGCTTAGAACTTGAACCGCAAAAGAAGCACCACAGCAACCTATCCCTACCTCCAGCAGGGGCCATGGCGGGCTCTGGGTCCGCGCTGGCTTCGGCGCTGTGGCGTGCCGCGCCGCAGATCATGCTGCTGCAGCAGCAAGGAGCTGCTCACCTTGGCGCAGCCTCAGCCCTACCCACGCTGCTGTCCAGCCTGCAGCACCCAGCGCGAGCCCTGGCATCTCTGACGCCACGTGATGGTGCCGGAGAGACCCGCACCTCCTTCTTCCAGGCGCAGAAGCAGCGGGCGCTGCAGCAGCACCAGCAGCAGCAGGAGGTGCAGCCGCAGGAGGGCCAGCCGCCTGGCACGGCGCTGGTGACCCTCAAGCCGAACGAGACGAGGGCGAGCGTGGAGCAGGTGGCGAGCGTGGTTCGGCACCAGGCCCTGGTCGTGACACGGCCCATTGAGTGGTGCGTCTGCTTGGGTTGGTTACCTGGTGGCGGGCACATCACCCAGGGGCACACCACCTCCTGCGTGGGATGTGGCTGCCCCAGATGCCATGCGCAGGGGACGGGGGCAAGCGGGTGCCGGTGTGCCTTGGTGGCGATGTGCACGTGCACCGCGCAGGGGCACCGTCATCTTTGGCTTTGAGCAGGCAAACAGGTACACCGTGTACGACCAGGACGGTCAGCCGGTGGCGCAGCTCATGGAGGTGAGGGCTTACCAATGGCTCGATGTAGCCATGCATTGCGGAAGCCAAGGGGGCAAAGGAGGGTGAAGCTTTTATGCCAGTGCGGGGTTTTTATGCCAGTGCGGGGCTGCCTACTGGGTGTGTGTCGAGCTGGCGCGGCCATCTCTGGCGAGCAGATGAGCAGATGAGCGCAGGTAATCATCATCATGCGCACAGAACCCTGGGCTACTGTGTTCAAAGCGGTCCCTCTCCCTCTTGCACTTTTGCGTGGCGTGCGCGCACAGGACTACACGGGCCTGGGCAACGAGCTGGGCAGGCAGGTGCTGCGCACGCGCCGCAGCTTCACCGCCACAGTCTTCAGCGCTGACGGTGCGCTTTGCATGCTGTGGTCGCCACGGGTAGCAGCTGCACCTAGCTTCATCGCCTCAGCTCGGCTCACAACAGCACCGAAGAGTCCGAGGCACCAGACAGCATGCACACACGCGCGGTGGTGCCGTGATGCTCACGTGCCTATGCTGAGCGTGCACTGGGCTCGGTCCTTCCCTTGTCCTTCCCGTGCAGGCAGCCAGGTCATCTTCAAGCTGCGCCGTCCCATGTACCTGATCAACAGCACCATGTTCATCGAAGATGGGGAGGGCAAGGAGATTGGGGAGATCCGGCAGAAGTGGCACCCCATCAGGTGAGGAGGAGACTGTGCACCCCAGAGTTAATGCAGCCCGCATTGGCTAGGGTTGGGTCAGCGTGTGAGCTGGAGACCACCGTGCTTATGCCCAGCGAGCGTGCGTGCAATGAAGACCAGCGCCAGCGTGTGAGCTCAAGGCCACATGCAAGGGCGCTGATGGTGGATGAGCAAAGGTGGTGTGCAGGAGCAAACCAGGCGTGCATCATGGCATCATGGCATGCTCGTCCCCGCAGGCGCAACTATGACTTGTACCTCAACAAGCAGCAGTTTGCCGCCATCTCGGGCACCTTCCTGGCCTGGGAGTTCACGCTCACCGACGAAAACGGAGGCACCCTGGCACTCATCGACCGCAACTTCCAGGTGCGTAGTTTGATTTACTAGCAGGCTTGCAAATTGACGAGCCATAGCCATGCCAGAACGTGCGCCGGCGCAAACTGTGACCCACACTAGGTGGCTTGCTACTCGGGGTCAGGTTTTGGGGGCTCTTGGTGGGCGCCAAGGGCCACACCAGCGCCTGCCTGCCTGCCTGCCTGCCTGCCTGCCTGCCTGCCTGCCTGCCTGCCTGCCGTGTCACCAGCATCATTATGATACCATGATTGCACC
>QAXK01005751.1:0-22792 GCA_004335735.1 Chlorella sp. KRBP
GGCGGCGACCACCGCCCCCGAGGCGACGAGCAGCAGGCCGAGCATCGCCCGCCCGTCCTTCTCGTCGGCCCAGCGCCCGCCGAGCCACGCGCCGCCGGCGATGGCCGCGAGCGCCAGCCCGATGACGAGCGTGCTGGTCTCGAGGGTGAGCCCGAGGTACGGGGCCAGCAGGCGCAGCGACACGATCTCGACGACGAGCACCGCCGCCGAGGAACCGAAGACGAGCGCCACCGCGGTGCGCGCGCCGATGCGGGGCTCGCGCCGGTCGGCCTTCCTCATGCCTCGGGGACGTTCTCGTCGAGCTCGGCGAGCCAGGCGGTCGCGGCGGCGTCCGACGGCATCCGCCAGTCGCCCCGGGGCGAGAGCGAGCCTCCCGCGACGACCTTCGGGCCGTTGGGGATCGCCGAGCGCTTGAACTGGTTCTGGAAGAACCGCTTGAGGAAGACCGCCATCCACGACCGGATCGTGGCGAGGTCGTACGCGACGTGCTCGGCCTCGGGGTACCCGGGCGGCCAGGCGCCGCTCGAGGCGTCGGCCCAGGCGTGCTCGGCGAGGAAGGCGATCTTGCTCGGCCGGTAGCCGCGGCGCAGCACGTGGAAGAGCGTGAAGTCGTGGAGGGCGTACGGGCCGATGGTGTCCTGCGTCGACTGGAGCTTCTCGCCGTCCTTGACCGGCACCAGCTCGGGGCTGATCTCGGTGTCGAGGATGCCGAGCAGCGTGCGGTCGGCCTCGGTGTCGCCGAGCTCGCCCGCGGCGACCACCCAGCGGATGAGGTGCTGGATGAGCGTCTTCGGCACGCCGGTGTTGACGCCGTAGTGCGACATCTGGTCCCCGACACCGTAGGTGCACCAGCCGAGGGCCAGCTCGGAGAGGTCGCCGGTGCCGAGCACGATGCCGCCGCGCTGGTTGGCCGCGCGGAAGAGCAGGTCGGTGCGCAGCCCGGCCTGGACGTTCTCGAAGGTGACGTCGTAGACCTCCTCGCCGTCACCCGCCGGGTGGCCGAGGTCCTTGAGCATCTGGGTGGCCAGCGGCCGGATGTCGATCTCCTCCCACTCGATGCCGAGGCTCTCCATGAGCCGGACCGCGTTCGACTTCGTGCCGTCGCTCGTCGCGAAGCCGGGCATCGTGATGCCGAGGACGTGGGTGCGCGGCAGGCCGAGCCGGTCGCAGGCCTTGACCGCGACGAGGAGCGCGTGGGTGGAGTCGAGCCCGCCGGAGACGCCGATGACGATGCGCGGCATCCGGTCCGGCACACCTCCACCGATGGCCCGCATCCGCTGCTCGAGCCCGGAGACCTGGATGTTGTAGGCCTCGTAGCAGTCCTGGGCGAGGCGGGCCTCGTCGTCGGGCACGAAGGGGAACCGGTCGAGCGGGCGGCGCAGCCCGAGGTCGCCGGTCGGCGGCTTGACCCGGAACGGCACGACCCGGAACCCCGCGTCGTCGGCCGAGTACGCCTCGGCGTTGTCGTCGAAGGACCCCTGGCGCATCCGCTCCTGGCGCAGCCGGTCGAGGTCGACGTCGACGACGGTGCGCCGGGGCCCGTCCGGGAAGCGCTCGGACTCGCCGAGCAGGTCGCCGAGCTCGTGGACCATCGTCATGCCGTCCCAGGACAGGTCGGTCGAGGACTCGCCCTGGCTGGCCGCGGCGTAGAGGTAGGCCGCGTTGCACCGCGCGCTCGCCGAGCGGGCGAGGAGGTGGCGGTCCTCGGCCCGGCCGACGGTGATGGGGGAGGCGGACAGGTTGAGCAGCACGGTGGCCCCGGCGAGCGCGGCCTCGTGGCTCGGCGGCACCGGCACCCAGACGTCCTCGCACACCTCCATGTGCACGACGAGCCCCGGCACGTCCTCGGCGGCGAGCAGCAGGTCGGGGCCGAAGGCGACCTCGCCGTCGACGTCGGCGCCCGGCCAGTGCGGGCGGACGAGGAACTGGCGCTGCTGGCTCGCGCCCGAGGCGAACCAGCGCTTCTCGTAGAACTCGCGGTAGGTCGGCAGGTAGGACTTCGGGGCGACCCCGAGGACCTCGCCCCGGTGGATCGCGACGGCGCAGTTGTAGAGCCGGTTGCCGTGGCGCAGGGGGGCGCCGACGACGACGAGGGGGGTGAGGCCGGCCGTCGCCTCGGCGAGGGCGACGACCGCGGCGTCGACGGCGTCGAGGAGGACGTCCTGGAGGAGCAGGTCGTCGATCGCGTACCCGGAGAGCGAGAGCTCGGGGAAGAGGGCGACGGCCACCCCGTCGTCGTGGCACGCCCGGACCTGCTCGACCACGCGTCGGGCGTTCTCGGCGGGGTCGGCGAGCGCGACGGGGAGGGTGCACGCCGCGACCCGGGCGAACCCCTGGGCGTAGACGTTCCGGAAGTCCATGCCCCGAGGCTAGTCGGCCCGGGCTCGCGGGTGCCGCGCCCCGCGGGCCTCAGTCGGCGAGGACGACGGCCTGCATGAACCGGGTGGCCGACTCGACGAGGTCGTCGAGCGGTGCGTCGTCGGGCGCCTCGATGGCCCGCAGTGCGACCTCGTTGAGCCCGCCGACGACGCAGACCGCCTCGAGGTGGCTCAGCCGCCGCACGCTCGTGCCGGCCTCTCGGGCCTGGTCGAGCATCCGCAGGAGGGTGTCGGCGTGCCGGTCGACGACCTCCTGGCGGGCGCGCACGCCGCGCTCACCGATCGTCGTGATGTCGACGACGTGGGCCCGGCCGAGCGCGCGGTCCTCGGTGAGGAAGGTGAGGAAGGCCCGGGCCACCTCCTGGAGCTGGACGGTGGCCGGGGTGGCGCCGGGCGAGAGCGAGGCGTCGACGGCGTCCATCAGCTGGCCGCTGCGGGTGCGGTAGAGCGCGAGGAAGCACTCCTCCTTGTCGGCGAAGTGCTCGTAGAAGGTCCGCTTCGAGGTGCCGGCGAGGCGCGCGACGTCCGCGATGGTCGTGGCCGCCAGGCCCTTGTCGGCGACGGCCACGGCGAGGCCGGTCTCGAGCCGCTCCCGGACGGGGAGGGTGCGGTCGAGGGGGCTCACGGGGGTGGGAGTGGCGGGGCTCATGACTGGTACTGTATCGTACCAGCCGTGCGGTACCAAGTGGTACCACCTGTCCCACAGCCCAGGAGAACCTCGTGCAGCTCGCCGCAGACGCCGTCGCCGTCGCCGGGACGCGCAGCCCCCTCGTCCGTCCCACGTCCTTCACCGCCCCGCCGTCGCACGTCACGACGGTCGCCGGTGACCCCGGTTACGGCCAGGTCGCCCTGGCCCTGGCCCTCGCCGGCCGGATGCCCCTCGCCGGCGGTCGGGTGCTGCTCGACGGCGACGAGGACCCGGCGCGCCTGCGCCGCCACGTGGCCCTCGTCGACGTCCCCGAGGTCTCGGCGCCGGAGGACGGGCTGGCCGTGCACCACGTCGTCGCCGAGGAGCTGGCCTTCGCCGGACGGCCGTCGGGGCGCCGCGCGGTCGGGGCGTTCCTCGACCGGGTCGGTGTCGGCGCCTCCGCGGACGAGCCGTTCGAGCGGCTCGCCCCCGAGGAGCGTCTGCGCGTGCTGACCTCCGCCGCGGCCGAGCGGGCCGCCACCCGCGTGCTCGTCGTCACCAACCCCGACCGCCGGGGTGGGGACCCCCGCCTCTGGTGGCCGCTGCTCACGGCGCACGCGGCCTCCGGGCTCACCGTCGTCGTCCAGCTGACCCACGCGACGATGCGCCAGCTCGGCCTGGCCGTGCGCGCCGAGCTCGGCTCCACCGAGGAGGTGGCCGCGTGACCGCCCTGCGCCTCGCCCTCACCGAGCTCCGCCGCATCGGCGCCAGCCGGGTCGGCCGGCTCGCCCTCGTGGCGATGGTGCTCGTCCCGTCGATCTACGGCGGTCTCTACCTCTACGCGAACGACGACCCGTACGGCCGGCTCAGCGAGGTCCCGGCGGCGATCGTCGTCGAGGACGCCGGCACCACCCTCACCGGCGGCGAGGAGCTGCGGGTCGGTGACGAGGTGGCCGACACGCTCGTCGACAAGCACACCTTCGACTGGGCACGTGTCTCGCGCCAGCGCGCCGACCGTGGTCTGCGCGACGGCGACTACGACCTCGTCCTGGTGCTGCCGACGGCCTTCTCCGAGGACCTCGCGAGCAGCGCGACGAACGACCCCCGGCAGGCCACGCTCGAGATCCGCACGAACGACGCCAACAACTACCTCGCCCGGACCATCGCCAACACCCTCGTCAGCCAGGTGACCGCCTCGGTCGCCGAGCAGGTGAGCAACACCGCGGCGAGTCGTTTCCTCGAGGGCTTCGCCGACATCCACGCCCAGGTGGTCGACGCGGCCGACGGTGCGCAGCAGCTCGCCGACGGCGCGACGACGGCCGCCTCCGGCGCGGGTCGGCTCGCCTCCGGGGCCGACGACCTCGTCGCCGGGCAGGAGAAGCTCTCCGCCGGGGCCGACGACCTCGCCTCCGGGGCCGGCGACCTGGCCGACGGCCTCGGCACGCTCCGCGAGAGCACCGCGTCGCTGCCGAGCCGGACCGAGGAGCTGGCCGACGGCGCCCGGCAGGTGAGCGACGGCGACGCCGAGGTCGCCGCAGCCGGGCGGCGGGTCGCGGACGCGACCGATGCCCTCCTCGGCGACCTCACCGCCACCCGGGGGCGGCTCGCCGCCGACCTGGCCGCTGCGGGGCTCACCGACGCGCAGGTGCAGACCGTCCTCGACCGGGTCGAGGCCCTCTCGGCACCGGTGAGCGACGCCAACGGCACCGTCCAGTCCACCGCCGACGACCTCGACCGCCTCGCCTCCGGCGCCGACGCCGTGGCCGACGGTGCGGAACGGCTGGCCGCCGCCGTGCCGAGGCTCAGCGCCGGCATCGCGACGGCCGCGGACGGCAGCGAGCAGCTCTCGTCCGGGGCCACCCGGCTGGCCGCCGGCGAGCACGACGCCCTCGACGGCTCGCGGCGCCTCGCCTCCGGCGCCCACGACCTCGACGACGGCCTCGGCGAGCTCTCCACCGGCGCCACGAACCTCTCCGACGGCCTCGCGAAGGGCGCGGACTCCATCCCGGACCCGTCCGAGGCCCAGCGCCGGGCGATGGCCGAGACGATCGGCAGCCCGGTCGCCGTCTCCCGTGACGCCGAGGCGGCCGCCGGCAGCTACGGCGCCGGCCTCGCCCCGTTCTTCATGAGCCTGGCCCTGTGGATCGGCGGGTTCGTCCTCTTCACCCGGATGCGGGCGCTGTCCTCACGGGCCCTGGCCGCCGGTCAGCCGGCGTGGCGGGTCAGCCTCGGGGGGTGGCTCGGGCCGGCGCTGCTCGGGGCGGCCCAGGCCGTCGTGGCCTTCGGGGTCGTGGGCGTCGGGGTCGGCATCGACGTCGCCCACCCGGTGCTGCTCGGGCTCTGGATGGTCGGGGTGTCGGCGGCCTTCCTCGCCGTCATCCACCTGCTCATGGCGCGCTTCGGCGTGGTCGGCCAGTTCATGGCCCTCGTCCTCATGGTGCTGCAGCTCGTGAGCGCCGGCGGGACCTTCCCCTGGCAGACGCTGCCGGGCCCGCTGCTGCCGCTGCACCACGTGCTGCCGATGTCCTACGCCGTCGACGGGGTGCGACGCCTCATGTACGGCGGGCCGCTCGACCAGCTGTGGGTCGACGTCGCGGCCGTCGGCGGGTGGGGGCTGGCGGCCCTGGCTCTCGGGGCGCTGGCCGCGCGCCGGGCCGGGACGTGGACGGCGGCGCGGGTCAAGCCCGAGCTCTCCGCCTGAGGTCCCGGCCGGCGTGGGTGGTGCGGCCGACCGGCCGACCGGCGGGCCGGCGGGCCGGTTCAGTCGTCGCCGCCCTGCGGGGCCGGCTGGGAGCCGACGCCCTGCCACACGGCCTTGGCGCCGCTGTGGCCGACGAGGACGACGTCGACCGTGAGGCCGACGGCGGCGAGGACACCGACGACGAGGAGGACGCGCAGCAGGCCCGAGGGCTTGCGGGCGGCGGTCTCGGTGTCGCGGGGGGTGCGCCGCCACACGAGGTAGATCACCCAGGTGAGGACCGCGACGCCGATGAGGATGACCGGCAGGACGTCGCCGAGCTCGGCGTGCGCCTCGATGAGGTCGTTCTCGCCGAGCCGTCGCTCCAGCGCCTCGCCCGACTCCTTGGCGACGAACCCGCTGACCGCCGTGACGGTGGCGAGGAGGGGCAGCGCGATGCCGATCCGGGCGCGCAGCTTCTCCGAGACCGCCACGAGGACGAGGAGGAGCGCGACGAGGGGGGCGAGGACCACGACGGCGTGGACCACGAGGGCGTGGACGGGGATGCCGAGGACGGTGTCGAACACGGGAGTACCTTCCGCAGGTCCGTGGCGATTCCACGGCTGTGGGCCCACTCTGCCCGGCGCCCGCCCCTCTCGACGTCAAGAGAGTGTCAAGACCACCTGAGACTTTCGGACACCGTGCGTTCGTCCGATGGTGCAGGTCAGGGGGTGAGGAGGACCTTGCCCTGCGCCCGGCGCTGCTCGACGGCCAGCAGCGCCTCGACGACCTCGTCGAGGGCCCGGACCTCCCCGACGACCGGGGCGACCGCGCCCGAGGCGAGCAGCGGCAGGAGCCGGTCCCACTGCTCGCGGAGGTAGCCCGCTCCGGGGCCGTGCGGGTGGGTCCACCACGCGCCCCAGCCGACCCCGACGACCGAGATGTTGTTGAGCAGCAACCGGTTCACCTTCACCTCGGGGATGGACCCCGCCGTGAACCCGATGACGAGGAGCCGTCCTCCCGGGGCGAGCGAGCGCAGCGAGTCGGTGAAGCGGTCGCCGCCCACCGGGTCGACGACGACGTCGACCCCGCGGCCCGAGGTCAGCTCCGCGACGGCGGCCCGGAAGCCGTCGGCGGGCACGACCTCGTCGGCCCCGGCGGCCCGGGCGACCTCGGCCTTGGCGTCGGTGGAGACCACCGCGACGACCCGCGCCCCGCGGGCCGCGGCCAGCTGGACGGCGGCGGTGCCGACCCCGCCGGCGGCGCCGTGGACGAGCACGGTCTCGCCCTCGCGGAGCCGGGCGCGCTCGCCGAGGGCGAACTCGCAGGTCAGGTAGTTCATGGGGAGGGCGGCGGCGGTGTCCCAGGTCGTGTCGTCGGGGAGCGGGAAGACCATCGCGGGGTCCACGGCGACCGCCTCGGCGAACCCGCCGAGCACGGGGAAGGCGGCCACCCGGTCGCCGGCGGCGAAGCCACTGCCGGACGGGGCGCTGCGCACGACACCGGCGACCTCGGACCCCGGCACGAAGGGCAGGTCGGGGGTCAGCTGGTACTGCCCGCGGGTCAGGAGCACGTCAGGGAAGCAGACCCCGGCGGCCGCGACGTCGACCACGACCCGGCGTCCGGCGCCGTCACCGTCCTCGGGGTCGGGGAGCTCGAGGACCTCGACGCTCTCGGGTCCGTCGAGGCGGGTGACCTGGGCTGCACGCATCCGGCCATCCTAGGAAGGGGGTCGCCCGGGTGGGCCCCGCGACATCCGGGCCGTGCGTCGGGAATGCCCGGGAGGGTGCGGTTCCTTGCACCTCGCGTGCCCCAGCCCCGCCACCCCTCCCTCGCCACGGCCGCCCTCATCCTCGGCGGCATCGCCATCGGGACGACCGAGTTCGTCACGATGGGCCTGCTCCCGAACATCGCCGACGGCGTCGGCGTCGGCATCCCCGCCGCCGGGCACACGATCTCGGCCTACGCGGCCGGGGTGGTCGTCGGCGCGCCGCTCATCGCCGCCCTCGGGGCGACCCTGCCGCGCAAGGGGCTGCTGCTCGTCCTCATGGCGGCCTTCGCGGTCGGCAACGCCCTCAGCGCGCTCGCGCCGGGCTACGAGACCCTCGTCGTGGCGCGCTTCCTCGCCGGGCTGCCGCACGGCGCCTACTTCGGGGTCGCCGCGCTCGTGGCGGTCGACCTCGCACCGGCCGGACGGGCCGGCCGCGCCGTCGGCACGGTGATGCTCGGCATCCCGATCGCCAACGTCCTCGGGGTACCGGGCGCGACGTGGCTCGGGCAGACCTTCGGCTGGCGCTCCGCGTACTGGGTCGTGGCGGTGCTCGGGCTCGCGACCGTCGCGCTCGTGGCGGCGCAGGTGCCGCGGCTGGCCGGGGACCGCTCCCGCACCGTGCGCGCCGAGCTCGGCGCCCTGACCAACCTCCAGGTGCTGCTCACCCTCGCCGTCGGCGCCATCGGGTTCGGCGGCATGTTCGCCATGTACTCCTACATCGCGCCGACCGTCACCGAGGTGACCGGGCTCCCCGAGTCGGCGGTGCCGTTGTTCCTCCTCGTCTTCGGCGCGGCCGGGTTCGTCGGCAACCTCGTCGCCGGGCGGATGGGGGACTGGTCGGTGCTGCGCTCGGTCGTCATCGGGATGGTCGGGCTGGGCGTCTCGCTCGGCCTGTTCGCGCTCGTGGCGCCGTACGCCGTGCCGGCGCTCGTCGTCCTCGCGCTGACGTCGGTGCTGGCGTCCGTCCTCGTCATCAACCTCCAGCTGCGGCTCATGCAGGTCGCCGGGGCGGCCCAGACGCTCGCGGCCGCCGGCAACCACGCCGCACTCAACCTCGCCAACGCGCTCGGCGCCTGGCTCGGCGGGCTCGTCATCGCCCGCGGGTACGGGTACACGGCCCCGTCGTGGGTCGGGGTCGGGCTCGCCGTGCTGGGCCTCGCCGTGCTCGGTGTCTCCCTGCTCGTGCACGACCGCACCGCCGGCTGGCGCCGCCCGACCCGCCGGGCGGAGGCAGCACGCGCCGAGACCCTCCCCACCGCCTGATACCCCGACCTCCCCCCGAACGTGTGTGAACCCGCCGGGGATCCCCGGCGGGTTCACACACGTTCGCTGCGGGTGGCCGTGGCTCAGGCCGTCTTGCGCTCCTCGTCGTCGAGGAACGGGTAGTCGGTGTAGCCGTGCGCGCCACCGCCGTAGAAGGTGTCGGCGTCGGGCTCGTTGAGCTCGGCACCCTCCTCCCAGCGGCGCGGCAGGTCGGGGTTGGCGAGGAAGAGCCGTCCGACGACCACCGCGTCGGCGTGCCCGCCGGTCACGAGCTGCTCGGCGCTCTCCCTGGTCGTGACGTCGGCGAAGCCGGTGTTGAGGAGGAAGACCCCGTCGTGCAGGTCGCGGATGCGCCGCGTCACCTCGGCCTCCGGGTCGGCGAGCACCGACACGTAGGCGATGCCGAGGTCGCGGATGCCCTCCATGAACGCCGTGTACGTGGCGAGCACGTCGGCCGGGTCCTCCTCGAGGGCGCCCTGGATGTTGTGCGCCGGCGAGAGCCGCAGGCCCACCTTGTCGGCGCCGATCGCGTCGACGACCGCGCGGACGACCTCGACGCCGAAGCGGGCACGGGCCTCCGGCGAGCCGCCGTAGCCGTCGGTGCGGTGGTTCGAGCCGGGCGCGAGGAACTGGTGGATGAGGTAGCCGTTGGCGCCGTGGACCTCGACACCGTCGAGGCCGGCCTCGACGGCGCGGCGGGAGGCGTCGACGTACTCCTCGACGACCGAGGGGATCTCGGCCTCGGTCAGCTCGCGCGGCACCGGGTGCGGCTTCATCCCGTCCGCGGTGAACATCTCGCCGGGCGCGGCCAGCGGGCTCGGGGCCACGGTCTCGAGGCCGTGCTTGTTGTCGGGGTGCGCGACGCGGCCGGCGTGCATCAGCTGGACGACGATGCGGCCGCCCTCACCGTGCACGGCGTCGGCGACCTCGCGCCAGCCCTCGACCTGCGCGTCGCTGTGGATGCCCGGGGTCGTGAGGTAGCCCTGGCCGACGGCGCTGGGCTGCGTGCCCTCGGTGATGACGAGGGCGGCCGAGGCGCGCTGGCGGTAGTACTCGACCTGGAGGTCGGTGGGCACGCCGTCCGCGTCGGCGCGGTTGCGGGTCAGCGGCGCCAGCACGACGCGGTGCGGCAGCTCGCCGAACGGGGTGGACAGCGGGGTGAACAGGTCGGTCATCGAGGGTCCTCTCGATCGGGGGTGGGACGTTCCGGGGGCTCGGCAGGGGGCCGGCCCGGGACGTCGTGTCGTTGAGGGTTCAACCACCGTGGGCGTGAGTCATTCCGCACGGCGCGCGGGCCGTCGAAGGTCGGGGCGGGCCGCGGCGGTGTCGCCCTCCCGCTCGGGCCGGGGGCGGGGAGGGTGGCGGACGTACGCTGACCACATGTCCGCCCCTGTCACCTGCACCGTCGAGGGCGGGATCGCCCAGGTCCGCCTCGACCGCCCCGAGAAGCTCAACGCGCTGACCCTCGACACGCTCGAGGGGCTCGTCGAGACCGCCCGCGCGCTGCGGGCGGACCGGACGCTGCGCGGGGTGGTGCTCGGCGGCGCCGGCGACTCCTTCTGCGCCGGGCTCGACTTCGCGACCGTCCTCCGTGAGCCCCCGCGGGTGGCCCGCGCCTTCGTGCCCCGGCCGTGGCGCGGCACCAACCTCTTCCAGGAGGCGTGCTGGGCGTGGCGCCGGCTGCCGGTGCCGGTGGTCGCCGCGGTGCACGGGCACTGCTACGGCGGTGGCCTCCAGATCGCGCTCGCCGCGGACCTGCGGATGACCACGGCGGACGCCCAGTGGTCGGTGCTCGAGGCGCGGTGGGGGCTGGTCCCCGACATGTCCGGCGTGCAGTCGCTGGCCCAGCAGGTGCGGATGGACGTCGCGAAGCGCCTGACGATGACGGGCGAGGTGCTCAGCGGCACGCGGGCCGTCGAGCTCGGGCTGGCCAGCGAGGTGCACGAGGAGCCGTTCGTCGCGGCGACCCGCTTCCTCGAGGAGGTCGCGACGCGCTCGCCGGACTCGGTGGCGGCGACCAAGCGGCTCTTCGAGCGGACCTGGAGCTCCGGCCCCCGCCGGACGTTCGCGCGGGAGCGCCTCGAGCAGGCCCGCCTGCTCGGGCGGCGCAACACGACGGTGGCCCGCGAGGCCGCGCTGCGCCGGGAGTCGCCGAGCTTCGGGCCGCGCTCGTGAGCGGGGTGGCGACGGTGGCCGGCGGGTCGGTCCGGCGGACGTCCTGCACCCTGTGCGAGGCGATGTGCGGGCTCGTCGTCGACCTCGATGCCGGTGGCCGCGTGGCCCGCATCCGGGGTGACGCCGACGACCCGCTCTCCCGAGGGCACCTGTGCCCCAAGGCGTTCGCGCTGCCGGAGATCCAGGACGACCCCGACCGGCTGAGGCGGCCGCTGGTGCGGGACGCAGCGGGTGTGCTGCGGGAGGCGTCGTGGGACGAGGCCTTCGCCCGCGCCGCCGAGCTGCTCGTCGGCGTGCAGTGCGAGCACGGCGACGACGCGCTCGCCGTCTACCTCGGCAACCCCAACGTCCACAGCCTCGGCGCCCTGACCCACCACCCGACGCTCGTCCGGCTGCTGCGCACGCGCAACCGGTACTCGGCGACGTCGGTCGACCAGCTGCCGCACCACGTCGTCGCGTGGGCGCTGTACGGCCACCAGTTCCTGCTGCCGGTGCCGGACATCGACCGCACCGACCTCCTCGTGCTCGTCGGCCACAACCCGATGGCCTCCAACGGCTCGCTCTGGACGGTGCCCGACTTCCCGGGACGGCGGCGTGGGCTCGCCTCCCGCGGAGGGCGGCTCGTCGTCATCGACCCCCGACGCACGGAGACGGCCAAGGTGGCCGACGACCACCACTTCGTCCGGCCGGGGTCCGACGCCACGGTGCTGCTGGCGCTGGTCCGCGAGGTGCTGGCGTCGGGTCGGGCGCGGCCGGCGGCCTACGTCGACGGGGTGGAGGCGGTGCGGGCCGCGGTGGAGCCGTTCACGCCCGAGCTCGCCGAGCAGGTGAGCGGCATGTCCGCGTCCGCGGTGCGCGACCTGGCGCGGCAGCTGGTGGAGGCCCCGTCGGCGGCGGTGCACGGGCGGATGGGCGTCTCGACGCAGGCGCACGGCGTGGTCTGCCAGTGGGCGGTCCAGGTGCTCAACGTCCTCACCGGCAACCTCGACCGACCGGGCGGGACGATGCTCACGACGCCGGCGGTCGACCTCGTCGGTCGTGGGGTGCTGGGCCCGGGTGGGTACTCCCGCAGGCGGACCCGCGTGCGAGGGCTGCCCGGCTTCGGTGGTGAGCTGCCGGTGTCGGCGCTGGCCGAGGAGATGACCACGCCGGGGGAGGGCCGGGTGCGGGCACTGCTGACGGTGGCCGGCAACCCCGTGTCGTCGACACCGGGCGGGCACCGCCTGGACGCGGCGATCGCCGGGCTGGAGGCCGTCGTGTGCATCGACATGTACCTCAACGAGACGACCCGGCACGCGGACGTCGTCCTGCCGCCGACCGGGCCGCTGGAGCGGGACCACTACGACCTCGTCTTCCACCTGCTCGCGGTGCGCGACACGGCACGGTTCTCGCCGGCGCTGCTGCCCAAGGACCCCGGGGGCCGGCACGACTGGGAGATCGCGCGCGATCTCGGGCTGGCGTACGTGCGCGCCCGGGGCGGCGGTGTGCGGAGTCGTCTGTCCCGGGGGGCGGTGGCCCTCGAGGCGCGGCTGCGGACCTCGCCGACCCGGCAGCTCGACGTGCTGCTGCGCACCGGTGGGGCGCGCCTCTCGGTGCGCCGGCTGCGGGCCGCGGGGCCGGGCGGGCTCGACCTCGGACCGCTGCGGTCCCGGCTGCCGGGGCGCCTGCGGACGCGCGACCGGCGGGTCGACCTCGCGTCCTCGCTGGTCCTCGACGCCCTGCCGGGGCTGCTCGCCGAGGCGTCGGGCGCCGGCGGTCCGGCCGACGGGGAGCTGCTGCTCGTCGGGCGGCGGCACCAGCGCGACAACAACTCGTGGCTGCACAACGCCGAGGTGCTGACGCGGGGTCGGCCACGGCACGCGCTGCTGGCCCATCCCGACGACCTCGCGGTGCGCGGGGTGCGTGACGGCGACCGGGTCCGGGTGCGGTCGGCGTCGGGTGCGGTCGAGGTCGAGGTGGCCGCGACCGAGGACGTCATGCCCGGGGTGGTCTCGCTGCCCCACGGCTACGGGCACCGGCGCGAGGGCGTGCGCCTGGGCCGGGCGACCACGCTGCCGGGGGTGTCGGCCAACGACCTGACCGACCCGGGGGTGGTCGAGGGGCTCTCGGGGAACGCGGTGCTCAACGGGGTGCCGGTGACTCTCGAACCCCTGGCCGGCGGCTGACCCGCCGCATCCTCTCCCGCACCGTGGGTGAAGACCTTCGGCATGGCAAAAGATCTCACCCACGTTCGGGGACGGGGGCGGACTCCTCAGCCCCCGCGCGTCAGCAGCCATAGCGCCTCGACGCAGTGCGCCGCCAGCGCCTCGCGCCCCGCCTCCCGCTCGGCCGGCTCCAGCGCCGCCCACTGCAGCGCCCGGTCCTCGAGGTAGGCCACCCAGCCGTGCGCGGCCGGCAGCGCGCCGTCGCCCAGCGCGAGCTCGCGGCAGACCAGCTCGGCGACGAACCACGTCACCGTCCCCAGCGGGTCGCCCGCCGCCGCCCGCGACAGCTCGGTCTGACCGCGCACGAGGGCCACGTACCACTCACGCCGCCGCTCGACCTGGGCGAGGAACCGCGCGACGACCTGACGCACCGCCTCCTCGCCGACCGCTCCCTCGTCCGGAGTGACGTTGCGCCGCACCCGCCGCCCGGCCGCCGCCACGACGGCCCGGTGGTACTCGGTCTTGGTCGGGAAGTAGTGGAAGAGCAGCCCCCGCGAGACGCCCGCCGCCTCGGCCACCTCGTCGAGCGAGAGGTCCTGGACGGGCCGCTCGACGAACTTGCGCAGCCCGATCCCGACGAGCTGGCGTCGCCGCTCGTCGGGCGTCATCCGCACCCGCGCCGCCGTTCCCACGCTATTGAGCATTGCTCAACAACGGGCTAGGGTCAAGGAATGGACTTCGCCCCGTCCGCCCGCGCCGCCGACCTCGCCCGCCGGGTCCGCGAGTTCGTCGACACCGAGGTCGCGCCCGTCGAGGCCGCGCTCGTCGCCGACGTCGCGGCCCGCCGCAGCCGCGGCGAGGACCCGTGGCCCCCCACCCCCGCCGTCGACGAGCTCAAGGACAGGGCCCGCGGCCAGGGCCTCTGGAACCTCTTCCTCCCCGCCGGCGAGGGCGACGCCTGGGCCGAGCGCTTCGGCACCGACGGTGGCACCGGACTGACCAACGTCGACTACGCCTCGGTCGCCGAGCAGACCGGCCGCTCCACGCTGGCCCCCCTCGTCCTCAACTGCAACGCCCCCGACACCGGCAACATGGAGGTCCTCCTCCGCTACGGCACGCCGGAGCAGCAGGACGAGTGGCTCGTCCCGCTCCTCGAGGGCCGCATCCGCAGCGTCTTCCTCATGACCGAGCCGGGCGTCGCGAGCTCGGACGCCACGAACATGGCCGCCACCGCCACGCCCGACGGCGACGCGTTCGTCCTCGACGGTCGCAAGTGGTGGACCACCGGCGCCGGCCACCCCGACAGCCGCCTCGGCATCTTCATGGGGCTCACCGACCCCTCGGCCCACCGCCACCGCCAGCACTCGATGGTCCTCGTCCCGATGGACGCCCCCGGCGTCACCGTCGAGCGGATGCTCTCCGCCCTCGGCCAGCACGACGAGCCGCTCGGCCACGGCGAGGTCTCCCTCGACCACGTCCGCGTCCCGGCCGGCAACGTCCTCCTCGGCCCCGGCCGGGCCTTCGAGATCGCCCAGGGCCGGCTCGGCCCCGGCCGCGTCCACCACTGCATGCGACTCGTCGGGCTCGCCGAGAAGGCCCTCGAGCTCGCCTGCGAACGCGCCTCCACGCGAACCGCCTTCGGCAAGCCCATCGCCAACCTCGGGGGCAACCGTGAGCGCCTTGCGCAGGCCCGCATCGCCATCAACCAGGCGCGCCTGCTCGTCCTCCATGCCGCGTGGAAGCTCGACACCGTCGGCATCGAGGGTGCCCTCTCCGAGGTCAGCGAGATCAAGGCCGCCGTCCCGCAGATGGCCTGCGACGTCATCGACCTCGCCATCCAGCTGCACGGCGGCGGTGGCATGAGCGAGGACTTCCCGCTCGCCGCGGCCTACGCCGGCGCCCGCAGCCTGCGCCTCGCCGACGGCCCCGACGAGGTCCACCTCGGGGTCGTCGCCCGCCACCTGCTCCGCCCGTACGCCCCGCCGAAGGAGACCCGATGACCCGCCGAGCCCTCGTCACCGGAGGGGCGTCCGGCCTCGGCCGCGCCCTCGTCGCCGGGCTGGTCGAGCACGGGGACCGCGTCCTCGCGGTCGACCTCGCCGAGGAGCGCCCCGACTCCGTCCCCTCCGGCGCCGAGTACCGGCGCCTCGACGTCCGCAGCCAGCAGGACTGGGACGCCGCGCTGGCCTGGGTCCGCGAGGAGTGGGGCGGCCTCGACCTGCTCGTCAACAACGCCGGCATCGCCACCGGCGGGCGCATCGAGGTCGAGGCGATGGCCGACTGGGAGCGGGTGGTGTCGATCAACCTCCTCGGCGTCGCGCGCGGGTGCCACACCGTCACACCGTTGTTCAAGGAGCAGCGCTCGGGGCAGATCGTCAACGTCGCCTCGCTCGCAGGGCTCGTCCACGGCCCCGGCATGTCGAGCTACAACGCGACCAAGGCCGGCGTCGTCGCCCTCTCCGAGACCCTCGGCTTCGAGCTCGGCCCGTGGGGCATCGACGTCTCGGTCGTCTGCCCGGCCTTCTTCCGCACCAACCTGCACGAGTCGTTCGCCGGCAAGGACACCGCGATGCAGGAGGCCGGGATCCGCCTGATCACCCAGGCCTCGGTCGACGCCGCCGACGTCGCCAAGGTCGTGCTCGAGGGCATCGAGAAGAAGAAGCCGATCATCCTCACCGACCGGATGGGGCGGCAGGCGTACTTCGGCAAGCGGTTCGCCCGCCCCCTCTACGACCGGATGATGGTCGGCCAGGCCAAGCGGCTGGCGCGGAAGGCCGGTGCCGACCCGGGGGAGTACCTCCCGTGACCGACGTCGCCGGCGCGAGCGCCGTGCGCGACGAGGACGCCTTCGACGTCTCGTCCGCCGCCGCGTGGGTGCGTGAGAACGCCTCGGACGCAACCGGTCTCGACGGTGACCCGGAGGTCCGCCAGTTCGCGGGTGGGGCCAGCAACCTGACGTACCTCCTGCGCTGGCCCGGCCGCGACCTCGTGCTGCGCCGCCCGCCCTCGGGTACCAAGGCCAAGGGCGCCCACGACATGCGCCGCGAGCACGACCTCCAGGCCGGGCTCGCCCCCGTCTTCCCGCTCGTCCCGACGATGGTCGGGTACTGCGGGGACGAGTCCGTCATCGGGTCCGAGTTCTACGTCATGGAGCGCATCGAGGGCACCATCCTGCGCAAGGACGTGCCCGACGACCTCGGGCTCGACGAGGCGGGGGTGCGGGCGTTGTGCGAGAACGCGGTCGACGTCCTCGTCGCCCTGCACGAGGTCGACGTCGAGGGCGCCGGGCTCGCCGAGCTCGACCGCGGCCCCGGGTACGTCGAGCGGCAGGTCGGTGGCTGGGCCGGGCGGATGCGCCGCGCCCACACCCCCGACGTCCCCGACCACGAGGCGACGATGGCGTGGCTCGAGGCCCACCGGCCCGCCGACCGCCCGCACACGTTGATCCACAACGACTTCCGCTTCGACAACCTCGTGCTCGCCCCCGACGACCCCACGCGCGTCGTCGGCGTCCTCGACTGGGAGCTGGCCACCGTCGGCGACCCGCTGATGGACCTCGGGTCCGTGCTGGCCTACTGGGTGCAGGCCGACGACGACCCGACCTTCGTCGAGCTCCGGCTCCAGCCGACGCACACCCCCGGGATGCTCACCCGCGCCGAGGTCGTCCAGCGGTACACGGCGGCGCGAGGCATCGAGGTCGACCCGGCGGACCTGCTCTTCTACGAGGTCTTCGGACTCTTCCGGCTCGCCGTCATCGCCCAGCAGATCTACTACCGGTTCCACCACGGCCAGACGACCAACCCGGCGTACGGCGCGTTCCGGCACGTGGTCGCCCACCTCGACCAGCGCTGCGGCCGGCTCCTCGCCGAGCACGGCGACCGACCCGACGCAGACCACTGAACGGAAGGACCATCGTGCCCACGACGATCATCACCGGGGCCAGCTCGGGCCTCGGCGCCGAGATGGCCCGCCAGCTCGCCGCCCGTGGCTGGGACCTCGGCCTCGCGGCCCGCCGCCTCGACCGGCTCGAGGAGCTGCGCGACGAGATCGTCGAGCGCACCGGCCGGAGGGTCGAGATCCGCACCCTCGACGTCACCGACGACGACGCCGTCTTCGAGACCTTCCGGGCCTTCCAGCAGGACTTCGGCACGGTCGACCGCGTCATCGTCAACGCCGGTCTCGGCAAGGGTGCGCCGCTCGGCACCGGCCGGTACAAGGCCAACCGGCAGACCGCGATGGTCAACTTCGTCGCGGCGCTGGCCCAGACCGAGGCCGCGATGGAGATCTTCCGCGAGCAGCAGCGAGGGCACCTCGTGATGATCTCGTCGGTCTCGGCGATGCGGGGCATGCGCAAGACCGTGACCACGTACGCGGCGACCAAGGCCGGTGTCGCCGCGCTGGCCGAGGGCATCCGCAACGAGATGCTCGGCGAGCCCGACCTCGACATCCGGGTCTCGGTCATCTACCCCGGCTACATCCGCTCGGAGATGAACGAGCGTGTCTCCCACACGCCGTTCATCGTCGACACCGTCCCCGGCGTCGCGGCGATGGTCGACGCCATCGAGAAGGAGAAGGCGCACGCCCTCGTGCCGCCGTGGCCGTGGGTCCCCGTCGGGAAGGCGATGCGGCACCTGCCGCTGCCGGTCGTCCGGAAGATCATGTGACCGTGGGCGTCGTCGTCCTCAGCCGGCTGCCCGGGGACGCCGTCGAGCGGCTGCGCGCCGAGCACGAGGTGCGCTACCGCGACGAGGACGCGCCGGTGCCGGTGTCGGACCTGCCGGTCCTGCTGTCCGGCGCCGAGGCGGTGGTCGTCACGCTCGGCCTACGCGTCGACGTGGCCTTCCTCGATGCCGCCGGGCCGGGGCTGCGGGTCGTGGCGAACGTCGCCGTCGGCTACGACAACATCGACGTCGAGGCGTGCCGGGAGCGCGGGGTGCTCGTCACGAACACCCCCGGCGTGCTGACCGACGCGACGGCCGACATCGCCTTCTCGCTCGTGCTGATGGCGACCCGTCGGCTCGGGGAGGCCGAGCGCGAGGTGCGCAGCGGCCGCCCGTGGGGCTTCGGGATGTTCCACCTGCTCGGGACCTCGGTGCAGGGCAGGACGATCGGCATCCTCGGGCCGGGGTCCATCGGCCTGGCGACGGCCCGGCGGGCCAAGGCGTTCGGGATGTCGGTGCTGCTGTCCGGGCGCTCGGAACCGGACGCGGCCGCCGTCGCGGAGCTGGAGGCCGAGGTCGTCGGGTTCGAGGAGCTGCTCGAGCGCTCCGACGTGCTGTCCGTGCACGTGCCGCTGTCCGAGGGGACGCGGCACCTCGTCGACGCCGCGGCGCTGGCGCGGATGAAGCCGGGTGCGTTCCTGGTGAACACCGCGCGGGGGCCGGTCGTCGACGAGGCGGCGTTGGTCGAGGCGCTGGAGTCCGGGAGGCTGGCGGGCGCCGGGCTGGACGTCTTCGAGGACGAGCCGCGGGTGCATCCCGGGCTGCTGGCGCGGGAGGACGTCGCGCTGCTGCCGCACATCGGCTCGGCGACGGTCGAGACGCGCACCGCGATGGCCGGGCTCGCCGCCGACAACGTCCTCGCCGTGCTCGCCGGCAGGGAGCCCATCACGCCCGTGCGCTGAGCGCTCTCCAGCCGCGCGTCGTCCACAGCCAGGCGGCGCGGAGCCCGTCGTCCACAGGTTCAGCCGGTGCCTCGGGCACTGTCGGTGGTCGGTGCTTGGATGGTCACATGTCAACGGGGACAGCCGAACTCGCGGAGCGTCGCTCCGCGATCGAGGCTGCTGGAGACGCGCTGACCGGCTTCTCGGAGGTGCTTCCGGCTGCCTCGGGAGCGGACCTGGCCGAACTGGTGGGGCTGGCCGACCGGGTCGCGGCCCTGGCGTCGGCGGCGCGGGTCGCGCTGGCGGTGGAGGTCGCTCGGCGGGGTGAGGTGGCCGGGTCCGGGGTGCAGGAGTGGGTGCGCGAGCACGCACCGTCACTGCGCCAGGGTGGCGCGTTCGCCGTGGCGCGGATCGCCGTCGACGTCGCCGCTGCGGGCTCGGGCCTGGACGGTGCCGGCCCGAACGAGGACTCACCGATCGGGATCGTGTGGGAGGCCGTGAAGTCGGGCCGCCTGGAGGCCGGCACCGGGTGCGCGGTGCTGCGCGAGAGCGCGCGGGTGCAGCCGCTGCTGCGGGAGGAGGCCATCTCGACCGTGGCCACCGCCCTGGTCGGCCTTGCCCGGCAGCACGGGACGAGCCTGATGCGGCAGCTGCGGCCGCGGCTGGTCGCGCAGTACGGCCACCACGGCGCGTTCGACGACCTGCAGGCGCGGCTGGCCCCGTCCGCGCGGCTCTCGATGCCGCACGTGGAGTCTGCGGATCTCACTGAGTACCAGCTGTGGATGACCCCCGAGCAAGCCGCCATCCTCGAGGCCGCGATCGGGCCGCTGTCGGCACCGGCACCGAACGAGGAGACCGGGGAGCGCGACCTGCGTCCGGCGGGGCAACGGCGCGTCGAGGCCCTCACCCAGGTCTGCGCCGCCGCCGGCGCGGCCGCCGGTGGAGCCCGTCCCGGGTCGCCGGCCACGCTGCACCTGACGATGACGTGGGCCGACCTGCACAACGCCACCGGCGCCGGCACGGTCCTCGCCTCCACCGCCGACCACACTGTCCTGGCCCCCGAGACCGTGCGCCGGCTGGCCTGCGACGCCACCCTCGTCCCCCACCTGCTCGACATCACCGGAGCCCCCCTGGCCCTGGGCCGGACCGTGCGCCTGTTCACCCGCGCCCAGCACCACCACCTCTGGCTGCGGGACCGGCACTGCACCTACCCCGGCTGCACCGCTCCCGCCGCCTGGACCGATGCCCACCACGTCCGGCACTGGGCCGACGGCGGCGCCACCGACGTCTCGAACGCGGCCCTGCTCTGCCAGCGCCACCACACGGTGGTGCACCAGCGCCGGCTCTGGGGCGAGATCCGTGACTCCACCGTCGTGTGGGACCTCACCGACGGCTCCTACGACCGCGCGCTGGCCGACCTCCCACCATCCGACCCACCCGCCGACACACGGATACCTGTCACCGAGTACGACGGCCCCAACGCCGACCCCGACGCGTGGTGGGACCGTTTGTCCCTCGACGACGACTGGCACGACACCCCCGCCGCCTGATCGCGCGCGCGAAGGCAGCAGCCGGTCATGCCGCGGACGGCGGCGTCGTCTGGAGCCGAGGCGCACGTCGCCTTGAGGCACGTGTGCCGTCATGGTCTCGACAGGGTCGGCCGCCAACGTCCGCGGGCACGGCCGGCGCGCAGGAGCGCGCCTCGAGCCAAGAGCGCATCAACCGTCAAGCGTTTCGCCGAGCGTGCACCGCCGGCACCGAGGTCCGCACGCTGCGTGGTCAGGCGCTCAGATGCAGCATCGGCCAGGTCCGCAGTGCCCCAGCCCTTGAGCCGGTCCGTCGAAGCGTAGTCCGCCAGGAGAGGGAGTGTGCGTTCGCTCGGGTAGAAGAGCACCGCGGTGATCAGCGCCGGCGCGGTCAGGTGTCCCAAGCAGGTCTCGAGCGCATCGTGGATCGGCTCGGACAGCTCGGCGTTCTCGTGGGCGATGGCGTACCAGGCGCCCATCACCAGTGGCCGCCAGGTGCCCGCCAGCATCAGACGCACGTCGGCGTCGGTGGCGCGTCTGCTGCGGCGGCCGACGTCCACGACCAGCTTCTCGTCGACGCCCAGGATCCCGGCACCCATCAGCCTCAGGTAGTACGGCGCGACGAGATGCATGCGGGCCTTCTCGCCCAGACGGTCATCAGCCGCCGTCAACGCCTCGAGGTCCGGTACCCGCATGTGGACCGACCGTAGTGGTCGCGGTCGGACGCGTGGTCGCGGTCGGACGCCGATGCGCCATCGATCTGCCGGGCCGCACGACGGACGCCTCCCCGCCGCGGGCGTGGTCTGGTCCGTGACCTGACGCTCGACTCGCGGGTGATCCTCCGGGTGCCGATGGCACGGCGACCGGCTCCGTTCGGGTGACCGCGCGCCTGCTGACGAGCGACGCTGCCTCCCGCACCCAGCAGCAGCTTTGGGAGGACCACCGCCGCGAGCAGGAGTGGCGTCGTGCCCAGGAGTGGCGGCGCGAGCAGGAGCGGGACCGGGCCCACGGTCCGGACGACGATCCCAACTTCCTCAAGGGCATCTAGGCCGGGGGCTGCTCCGGTCCCGGCCCGCTCGGTCCGCCGCCCGGCAGCCGGCGGTGTGCGTCCATGACCCCGTGCCGGACGGCGAGCCGGATGACGACGTACGCGACCAGCACCGGCACGACGTACACGACGAGCAGGAAGAGGATGTCCATCCCCGGACCGTAGTGCCCGCCCCGGACCGTCGCAGGGCGTCAGAGGCGGCGGTGCATCACGTGGAGCCCGACGCGGCCGTGCCGGCGCGACTCGAACGCCTCGGGCACCGTCCCGACGACCTCGAACCCGAGCGAGCGCCACAGCCCCACGGCCACCGCGTTCGTCTCGACGACGGCGTTGAACTGCATCGACGCGTACCCGTCGGCGCGAGCGCGCTCGAGCACCCACTCGCCGAGGGCCCGGCCGACCCCACGGCCCCGGGCCGCCGCGGCCACCATGAACGAGGCGGTCGCGACGTGCGCCCCACGCCCCGGCCGGTTCGGGCCGGTCTTCGCGGAGCCGAGGAGCTCGCCGGTCGCCTCGTCGACGGCCACGACGGTGACCCCGGGCGGCGCCTCGACCCAGAGCGTCCGGACCTCGTCGTCGGTCAGGCCCTCCGGGTAGGCATACGTCTCGCCGTCCTCGACGACGGCGTGGAAGAGCGGCAGGAAGGCGGGCAGGTCGGCATCGGTGAAGGGTCGGACGATCACGCGCCGAGGATAGGGCGCGGGTCGGGCCGGCGCTCAGCCATTCTCGGGCCGCATGTGGAGCCAGGGCCGGGTCAGCGAGAACCGTCGCCCGGTCAGCTCGTCGACGCTGATGGCGACGACGTTGAGCTTGACGGTGTCGACCCACGGCCGCAGCGGCAGCTCCTCGGTCTCGTCGGCCTCGTGCCCGTCGAGGGTGCGCGCGCGCCCGCGGACGACCACGCTGCGGGCCTCCTCCTCGCCGATCTCGTCGATCTCGAAGGCGACGTCGGCGTTCATCGTCAGACCGAGCAGCTTGCTGCCCTCCGCGGTCCGCACGACGATGCGGTCCTGGTCGTCGATGGCGTAGTTGATCGGCGTGATGTGCACCTCGTCGGCGAGGTGGAAGGCGAGGCGGCCGAACTCGTTGTCGCGCAGCATCGCCCAGGAGTCCTCGCGGGACAGTGTGCTGACGGGTGACTCGGACATCATGGCCTCCTCGGCGACCGGCTGTGCGCCTACTACATAGTGTAGTGGAGAGTGCCCGCGATGTCCCCCGGGCGTGGATCACACGGGGGTAGCCTCCGGGGCGTGGAGGACACCGGGACGCGGACCGAGGACGTCGTCGTCGTGGGCGCCGGGCCCGGTGGGCTCGCCGTCGCGGCGGCCCTGCGGGCGCGAGGGGTGGACGCCCTCGTCGTCGACCGCGCCGAGCGGGTCGGCGAGTCGTGGCGCAACCACTACGACCGCCTCCACCTGCACACGCCGCGGGGCTGGTCCCACCTGCCCGGCTACCGCATCCCGCGCCGGTTCGGCCGCTGGGTCGCCCGCGACGACGTCGTGCGCTACCTCGAGGAGTACGCGGCCCACCACCACGTCCGGCTGCGGCTCGGCACCGCCGTGACCCGGATCGACCGGATC
>QAXK01005752.1:0-11081 GCA_004335735.1 Chlorella sp. KRBP
CGCCCGCTGGGCCATGCTTGCCGCGGCGGGCATCATCATCCCCGAGGGCCTGCAGGCCAACGGCGCTGACATCAAGGGCGGAACCTGGTTCGAGACCGGCGCCGAGATGCTCAACGGCGGCACCCTCAACTACTTTGCCGTGCCTTGGGGCATCATCGGCAACCCCCTGCCCCTCTTCCTGGTGGCGGCCATCGAGGTGGTGCTGCTGGGCGCCGTGGAGAAGTTCCGCAGCGAGGGCACGGGCCCAGCGGGCTACTCGCCAGGTGGGTGGCATGGTGGCGTCTGATCAATGCGGGTGTGGATGGCTTAAGGCCTCTTGTCATTTCGTCTGCCATGGAGACTCACCGGCGGGAATGATAATGTGCACGCAGGCATTGGCAAGTTCGACTCGTCGGTGTTTGACGGGCTTGACGGCCTGTACCCCGGCGGCCCCTTTGACCCCCTCGGCCTGGCGGACGACCCCGAGGTGTTCCAGGAGCTCAAGGTCAAGGAGATCAAGAACGGCCGCCTCGCCATGGTGTCCGTCCTGGTGAGTGTGGGCTGATTGATGACCATGGCTCTGCGCGCAGGGCTCTCGCACCTGGCAGGAACACGTCCTGGCTTGCTGGATGCATATGCTGACGCGGTCCTGGGGTTGCCTGTTGCCCGTGTTCCCGCACACGCAGGGCTTCTCCGTCCAGAGCTACGTGACTGGCGAGGGCCCCTACGCCAACTGGAGCAAGCACGTCGCCGACCCCTTCGGCTACAACCTGCTCACCGTGCTGGGCGCTGAGGAGCGCGTGCCCACCCTCTAAGTGCCCCCTCTCTTCCCAACAACACCTCGCAGCGGCCGTGGTGGCGTGCGCTTGACGCGCATGGCTCCGCGGCTCGCCCCATGACAGTGGGTCTGGCGCAACCCGACACCAGCAGCAGCAGCAGTGGGGGGCCGCTGTGCATGATGTGTGCATCTTCCAGGAGCACACTCGTTTTGCCTCTTTGTGGCACGCGCCCCTGTCCCTGCCTTGGCTTGCCTGTGCGGCTCGTGGCCACGACCTTGTGCTGGCGGATGGATGACCTGCAGTCCCGGCTGCAAGGTTCTGGCGGTTCACTGGAAAGGAGGAGGTCCTGAAAAGGAGGCACGATCACGGGGATGAGCACGGGGATCGAAGTTTTCTTCCCCGAAGGCAAGAAGCACACAAGGCGAGACACACACTGAGGAACGCACGCACAAGGTGCTCGCAGGATGAGCGCAGAGCTGCGTGCGATGCGCGACCAGCAGAGCAGCAGGATGGAGTGACACCATCCCGCACCAGCAAGCGCGAAGAGAGGCGCTGCCATCGAGATGGCGGATTCACCAGGAGGCGCGCAGAAGGAGGAGCTGCGGCGCACGCTGTACCTGGGTCCGCAGGTGCGGACTCGTTGATGGCGCAGCAACATCAGCGCGAATTGGGCCACGGTCACGTAGAATTGATGCACAGCATTGGCGTGCAAGTGACGGGCGTGCTTCGGGTGTGCGAGCTCGTCTGCCGGCGACTCCGCGGCATCGACATCTCCCATAGGGAAGGACGTCCTGGCGCTGCTGGGCCATTCTTCAGCGCCAGCAAGCAGCCCCAAACCACCAGCATATAGTACTCAGTCCGTAGCCCGTGTGGCCGCGCACCGCAGCGCCCGTGGGCCGCATGGCGTCCGTGTGAGGCCGTCCCTGTGTGTGCCGCGCCACGCAGAACCCCGTGGACAAGGCACGGCCAGGCCCAGCAGCAGCATCTCCCCATGCGCCCACTGGAGGCGTCAGCAGGCCAGCGTCAGCGCTGCCGGGGGGCACGGCACCGGCCAAGCGCCCGCTCACCGCCGTGCCAGCCATCAAGAGGAAGCAACAAACAGGAGCAGGTGTGCAGCGTGCCAGCAGGATTGCAATGCAGGGCAACGCTCTGTGCCACACTCAGGGTGGCTCACCGCACCCGCACCCGTTATGATGGTCACCGCCGCCAAACGAATGGATGCCCTATCGCAGGTGCCCTCTCCGCCACCACCGGGCACATCAGCGGCAACACCACAGGCATCACCCCAGACGGGCGCTCCACCACCCCGCTGTCCTTACACCCCGCTGCCGCCTCCTCCCTCATCACGCGCCCAAAGCGCCTGGTCAGCGGGATGCCAGGCACCAAGCCACCAGCAGCAGCGGCAGCGGCAGGTGCAGGCGGCAGCGGTGCGGCGGCAGGGGGCGCTGCTGATGGCGCAGCCGGACAGCTGTACCAGCATGCATCTGAGCCCAGGTGCGCACAGTGCGCTTCGTCACCTCGCATGGAGGTCACAACTACCGTTCAGCAACGCTGGGCAGGGGCTGCATGGGACATTAGCAGCCCTGCCAGGCCTCCATCATGTCTGATCAGTCACCGTGACACGTGCACACCAAGCGTGGCACATGCCGTTTGCAGGGGCGTGCGCCCCCGCCTGCAAGGCCCTGTGGGCGGCGCCGGACGCCACAGCAGCGCCCCCCACGACGCCACCGAGGGTGACAGCCGCGGCGTGGGCCTGGAGCGCGACCCCGAGGTGGCTGCGCGCGTGCGGCGGTGGTACCAGCTGCTGCAGCTGTTCAAGAAGCAGCCCGACAGCATCGAGTTCGTGTACCTGAAGAACGCAGCGCTGGGCAGCACGACGTACAACCCGTACAACCTGGACATTGTACCGCACGCCGAGGTCAAGGTGAGGGCGCGCTCCCAGGCGCCAGCATAGCACGCCCTCTTGCACCCTTGCATCGCTTTGTAGCTTCCCGTCAGCGCACATGCAGCATCCTCAGGCAGTCGTTGCGACGTGCTGCGATTGCCGCTGTGGTGGTGGCCTGGGCTGTGGAAATGATGCGTGGCGATGTGGTGGTGGTGTCGTGCGTGGTGCGCAGGGCACCAGCGACTACTACACCATGAGCAGCCAGGGCATCACGCACTTTTGGGACGGCCAGGCGGACTTTTGCCCGCTTGAGCAGTTTGAGCGAGACTACTTCCTCTACACGCAGCTCATGAAGCTCAAGCTCTTCCGCATGTTCCGCATGTGGAAGGCCTTCAGGGTGAGGGCCTAGTGCTTGGGCTACGGTTGGAGTTAGGGTTAAGGGTGCGCGTGTGCACCCGGCGACAGTCGGCCAGCCATGCCACGCAGCTTGAGCAAGCCAGCGGTGCCTTGCCCGGCAGCCGCTGCTCAGTGGTGGCGGGTCAAGAATGTCTCACGTGGCGAGGTGCACACGTGCAGGTGTGGCGCCGTGGCGTGATGGCGCGCAAGTTTGCCATTGCCCGCGAGGTGCTGACCAAGCACCTCTTCATGTCCCACCCGGTCTTCCGCGACGCCATGCTGCGCGTCAAGCACGCCTGCGACGAGCTCAGCAAGCTGCGGCTGCACGCGCTGCTGCCCGGCGCGCTGTGCACGCTGCCCGAGCTGGTGGACCGCCAGCGCGCGCAGCGTGACATGGCGCTCAAGGTGCTCAGCGACTTTTCACGCTCCATCGTGCACACCACCCAGGTGCGTGCAGCCGCCTTGAGCCCACATTCTGGTTCTGTGCTGGGGCGTAAGGCAGGGACGAGGGTGGAGTCATGGCACGCGTGTGGCTGTAAACACCCTGCGCATGTTGTGTGTGGTTTGCAGGACGCGTGCTTCCGCGCCATTGACGTGCTGGAGCAGGACCTGCTGGCCAGCAAGGAGAAGAACAGCCAGGCCAAGAAGCTTGCGTGAGTGTGGGCCCACCTTCACCTTGCCCTGCCTCCCTGACCAGTCCTTTGTGAGACAGCCTGCTTGCCCGCGTGGGGTCGCAAACGGCCCAACAGCCTCAACCGCCCTCATCAGGGAGCTGCAACCGCACCCAGCAGTGTCATGCCTACCGGTAGTGGGTGCAGCCAGGCTCCTTGTCGCGGCAATGCTTCTGTGAGCAAGTTAGTAAGTAGTTCGTGAGTATTAGCTGTGCCTGGTCCCCTGGCCCGTGGCACACCTGCAGGTCGGCGGCGGGCGCGGCCACGGTGCGCCTGGCCGTGACCAAGGCTGCCCAGATGGCGGGCGAGGCCGAGTTCAGCTACGCCATCAACGCGGCGCGGCGCAGCGAGAAGCGGCGCATCCACAACTTTGTGCGGCTGCTCGACTACATCATCTGCAACGCGCTGCACACACTGCTGGTGAGTTGACCTGCGCCTGCTGCTGCTGCATGACGTACCACCCACTCACCCCATGGTGTGCATGGATGGTGCAACGTGGTGCGCCTGCTGCATCATTCCGAACGCATATGCCTGCGCACTCCTATTCGTAAGCCACTAGCTCAAAGGGAGAACCGAAAGAGTCCTTCACTGCCGCATGTGCACTGCACCGCCCCCCCTGCGCCCGCAGATTGGCTCCGTGTCGGACATGCTGTCGGCCCTGTCTCCCTCCAAGCCTCCCGTGGTCATCCCCTCCACGGACCTGGTGTCTGCCAGCACGGAGCAGGCCGAGAGCCAGCGGGACGCGGGCGCGGGCGAGGATGACATGAGCGTGGATCTGACGGGCGGGGCGTGGAAGCAGGCCAAGGCGGACTGGGGAGGGCCCATGCTGGAGCTCGAGGTGGGTGGGTGGGCGGGCTGTGTGCTGTGTGCTGGGCACTAGCCAGCCTTGGCATCGGCTCGTGAGAGAGGTGCTTTGCGTGTGTGCAAGCGCTGCACTGAGCACTGAGCAGCGAGGGGTGCAGGCAGAGGTGTGGAAGGGTGACGTGTAGGCGAATGAGATGGGGCGCCAAGCGCTGTGGGTGTACACACTCACAACCTGTGCAGGTGTTGATGGACGAGTCGTCGGACCACCTGGTGTTTGCGCCTCCCTCAGAGGCCTTCTTCCAGGCGCTGGCCGAGATGCAGGTGTCCTTCGTGGAGCAGGTCAAGGTGGTGGGGCGCCTGCTGGTCGACCCCAAGCTGCAGGTGCGCTGACGTAGGGCAGTTGTTGTTGTTGCTGCAAGCCGTCAGCCGGGGCGGCTGTCGGGGCTGTGATCAAGCATTCGAAACGCCGCGAGTTGCCCTACCCTGCACGCCCCGCTGCCACGGCGGCCCCCTTCCTTGCCTTGCTTTCTGCAAGGCGTCACAGCGCTGCCACCACTGGTTCATGCTGCTGTTTGCAGGAGCTGATGGAGAAGCCGCTGGATGGCGGTGAGGTTGACCTGGAAGGCTTCGGCATGATCATCGTGGGAGACGACCACAAGGCCCTGGTCGAGTCCCTGGGCCACCACATGCACGCGGCGCTCGAGCACGCCGAGCGCTTCCGCGACGAGCACCTGGCCTTCCGCGACGCCGTGGTCGCCAACCGCGCGCTCACGGCCGAAAGCATGCGCGCCGAGGTGGCGCAGGGGCTGCGCGACTTGGAGCGCTTCAGAGACGACTGGAAGAGGTTCAACCAGCAGCTGCAGTTCGTCAAGACCATCAAGGCCAGCATGTGAGCACTTCTTGCCTGCTGCCTTCCACAGTCCCTAAGGATTGGCTCGCGAACCTAGGTTTCCCAAACCTAGGCCTGACACTGGATGTTGCGTGCCGGATGTCTGCACTGCGCGCACCTCAACCGCAGACCGCTGGGTGTGCTACAGATCGGCCTGCAGCACCTGATCGCCGCGTTCCAGCCCTCCCCAGAGTCCTGCCTGGCGTCCATCACGCGCCTGCTGCCCCAGCTGGCGTCCGAGGTGCGCAAAGCTTGCTTCCGTGCGCCATCTACACGCCATTTGCAAGCCACACCTGCCTGCAAAGGTGCGTCTGCGTTGGCTGTAAACGTGCTCGTTGTGTTCCTGCCCCCCCACCCCGCCGCACAGGTGTACACGGCGTTCATCACCAAGGTGCACACGGCCACCTCCAAGCTGCAGCTCACGCCCACCTCGGCAGAGGAGTTTGCGGAGTACCTCGAGGTGAGGGCTAGGGTTAGAGCTAGGGTTGGCACTGGCACAACAAAGGGGTGGTTGACCTTGCCTGCCGCTGAGCCTCACCCAGCTGAAGTCACACGCGTGTATGCTGCGCGCGCTGTGCTGTGCGCTCGCAGTTCTTTGCCACGCTGGAGAAGACCAAGATCCAGCAGGACAAGGAGTACGACATGGTGAGCCTACAGTGTGCTCTTTACTGTACATGCCGCACACACGGCGTGCAGCGAGAGGCACACGTGCTCAGTTGCCTTCCTGGCCCCCCACAATGGCACTGTGCAGGTGGTTGCCCATTACGACCTGATTGAGGAGTTCGACATCAAGGTGCCCGACATGCAGCTGGCGGCCTACCAGACCATGGACCACGACTACACGGCGCTGCGGGACGCCATGTGGAGCGGTGCGCCTTGCACGGCTTGCACTGGGTCCTGCCTCGCGCCGTTGCTGCAGGTGCCTTGCGGCGCGTGCCGCGTCGTGCCCCTGACCGGGACCTTGGCCCCTTGTGCCCCCCTCCTGCCGCTCCGCAGCGGACAGCAGCCGCGACGCACTGGTCGCCCGCTTCAAGGCCGACCTCGAGTCGCAGGTCGAGGGCCTGGGCCGCGAGGTGGTGGACATCCGCCTGCTGGCGCAGCACGACATGATCCTGGACGCGTCGTCCGACCAGGAGCAGGTGCTGGGCTACACGAGTGAGCTGCTCAAAAAGGTGGAGGCGCAGACGGCGGCGGCGCAGCGGATCAACAAGTTCCAGCGCCTGTTCAAGCTCGAGGAGACCAAGTGAGTTGGTGATTCGCTGGCGCCGGGCGCTGCCGGCGAGGAGTGGGGCGCGGGAGGGGGCGCGAGGGACGCGCGGAGGCGGGGCACTGGCGAAGCCCTCCGACGAGGCAGGGGCTCACGCTCCCCGGCGCTTGCGACTGGTGCGCGCGCGTGTGCGTTACAGGTTCCAGGAGCTGGAGGACTGCAGCGAGGACGTGAGCCTGTGCCACCAGCTGTGGGCCACGCGCGCGCAGTGGGCGCAGCTCACGTCGCAGTGGCTAGCCACGCCGCTCGACCAGGTGCGAGGCGCGCGGGTGCCGCAGGCGCCGGAAGGCCCGCTCGAGCCAGTATGTGTCGCCTTGGCGCCGGCCCACAGTCCTACCTCGCACTCACCGTGGTTGTGCTCGCTACCACATTCGCACGCTTGCGGGTTGCATGTTCACGCAACGCAGGTGGCTGTCGAGGAGCTGGAGGAGATGGTCCAGCGCGTCAACAAGAGCGTCTACAAGATGGAGCGCGGCCTGGTGCCCAACAAGGTGGTGCCCCAGCTGCGCGACTCGGTGGGCGTGTGGCGCGAGCTGCTGCCCGTGGTGGCGGCGCTGCGCAACGCCGACATGAAGGACCGGCACTGGCACAAGGTGGACCAGGCGTTGGGCGTCACGCTCGAGCGCAACGAGTCGCTCACGCTCGACAAGCTGCTCGAGATCAAGGTGCGAGGCGGCACAGCCGACCCAGCGTGCTGCTATCGACTGAACGCAGGCTCGGGTACCGGCTAGAACAGCCTGGCAGCGGCCCCACCAGATGCCCTAGACCTTCATCTCAAGCCGACCCTGGCCCTGGCCCTGGATCTGGACTTGCCCTTGTTTGTGTGACCAGGTGGTTGCCAGCAAGGACGTCATTGCCACCATCAGCACCGAGGCCACGCAGGAGGCGTCCTTGGAGGCCATGCTCGACAAGGTGCGTTGCACGTACAGGACTGCATAGTGCGTTGCACGCACAGGACTGCACACACACAATGTGGCCGCACAGCGCCTGGGCTCAGGCTGGAGCAGCGCTCCTGCAACTCTGACCAATCCCTGCACCGCCCAACGGCAGCGAATTGGCAACGACGACGATGGCATGCTGCGTGGTGTGTGCGTGTGCCGTGATGTCAGCAGGTGAACGAGAAGTGGCGTCACGTCGAGTTCACCGTCAACGGTTACAAGGAGATGAAGGACACGTACATCCTGGGAGCCGTGGACGAGGTCATGGTGGTGCTGGAGGACTCGATGGTGGTGGTGGCGACCATCAGCGCCTCACGCTTCGTGGCCGGCATCAGGTGCGGCTGAGCCCAGGTGGTACTTGGGTGTTCCTGAAAGAGCCTTCAGGAATAGCATCTGTTTGGATGCCTGAACAGGGGGACGCGCAGGGCCCAATGGCACTGATGAGCAGCAGCACCGTCAGCGGACCTGCACCACAACCACCACCACCACCACCACCACCACTGGACCAGGAAGGCCCTGGCGTGCTCATCTGTGAAACTTGGTCTACACTCGCATGTGCATGATTTTAGGGACGAGGTTGAGAAGACGGAGAAGCAGCTCCGCCTCTTCAGCGACACGCTGGACGAGTGGCTCGAGTGCCAGAAGCAATGGCTCTACCTCGAGACCATCTTCAGCGCCGCCGACATTCAGCGCCAGCTGCCCACCGAGGCCAAGGCCTTCATGCAGGTGGACAGGCAGTTCAAGGACGTGATGAGGCGAACCAAGGACAGGCCCAACGCCATGCAGGTGCGCCCCAGGGCGCTGTGGGCGGGGTGTATGGGCAAGCACGCCGTATGGCTACAGGCTGGCACTGAGCGCGCACAGCATGGGCCTTGGGGGCTGGGAAGCTCGGAGGAACAAGGGCCAATGTCGTGCTCACTGCACTGATGTGGTGGCACAACGCGCCTTTCTGTATGTGAACGCGGGCGGGTGCTGGCTGCAGGCGGCGACCCAGCCTGGGCTGCTGGACATTTGGCAAAAGTGCAACGAGACGCTGGAGCAGGTGCAAAAGAACCTCGAGGACTACCTTGAGACCAAGCGCGTCTCATTCCCCAGGTGCGACAGCAACGCTACCCTAGCCCCTCTCTGTAGGCCGCCTCTATGGGCTCCAGGACTGTAACGGGCAAAGGCCGTTACAGTCCTGGAGAGCTTAGGGGCGGCCCTCTCTGTACCCCAGCCTCACTAGTCCCGCCGTTGCGCGTCACCACCTGTCCACAAAAACTACAGCTGTTGGGTGGCTTCACCACGCGTGGTTTGCATGTGAGCGGCCAGGACGCGAGCACCAGCGGCCAGGTGATACGCAATGCCAGTTTGCAAGCTCAAGTCGCCTCAAACACTGTGTGTGCGTGTGTGCTTGCAGGTTCTACTTCCTTTCCAACGACGAGCTCCTGGAGATCCTGAGCCAGACGCGCAACGTGCGCGCCGTGCAGCCGCACCTGCAAAAGTGCTTTGACGGCATCCGACTGTGAGTGAGGCCGCGCTGCTGCTTTCCACAGCATGAGCGCAGCAGGGTGTCCTCTAAGCTGCTGACCACACCTGTCTTCCATGCCTGTACAACAAAGCTGGTCCCTTGCCCCACGCGGGCTGTGTGCTGCTTGCTGTTCGCTTGCAGGCTTGACTTTGGTGACGACCCCAAGTCCATTGAGATCCATGCGATGCTCTCTGGGGAGGGCGAGCGCGTGGCTCTGGGCAAAAACCTCAAGGTGGGTTTGGCGCATGGACGACGGGGGTGGGCAGGTTGAACGAAATGGCACAAAAGGCATCTGCAGTTGGACTGTTCCCTCTGCTCAACTGGCTGAAGGCATGCAACAACAACAGCAGCAACTCGCTCCTGTCCCTGTCGTGTGCTGCTCCCACCGCACCTCTTAGCACCTCCCCGTCCGCCCTACCATACGGACTCATCTCCCCGTCACGTCCTCCACCTTGTGGTGCTGCCTGCTGCCTTGCAGGCACGTGGCAACGTGGAGCTGTGGCTAGCTGGAGTGGAGCAGGCCATGCACTCGAGCCTGAGGGCCCTGGCCAAGCGCGCCATCAAGGAGTACCCCCACGCCGACCGCAACGCCTGGGTGCTGCAGAACGCGGCGCAGCTCGTCATTGTGACCTCCAACATCTATTGGTGCCAGGTGAGGTCAGGATGAGGCTGGTGAGGGCGGTGTGGGCGGCCTTTGATGGTGACAGCACCACTGCGGCCCGCCTTTGTCACCATGTCGATGGACACTGGGTAAAGGCAGGCAAGTGATGTGCTCATGGAATTCTGAATGCACGACTCTGCTTGCTGCGTCCTAACCACATGGCGTCCTGTGCAGGCGGTGGAGGAGGCCCTGGCGAGCGGCCAGCCCACCTCAAGCCTGCAGACGCTGTTTGAATCCAACGTGGCCGCGCTCAAGGAGCTCACCAAGCTGGTCCGCGGCCAGCTCAGCGCACTCCAGCGCAAGGTGAGCAGAGCAGAGGGGGCCGTTGGGCGCGTGGTGCCACTGCCTTCCTCACCACGAGCCTGCCAAGCATCTGGTGACTTGCATGTCACTGGGTGCTGTGTTGTTTCCCTCCGCGTTGGCGTGCACGTGAGATCGTGTCCAGCTCAGCTCCAGCATGACTGGCACCTCTTGAGGCCAGTATCGTCATGCTGCTGCCCACTCCGCCCACTCCGCCCACGCAGGTGCTTGTGGCCCTCATCACCATTGACGTGCACAACCGTGACATCGTCGAGCAGCTGGCCGCGGACAAGGTGTCGAGCAAGCAGGAGTTTGGGTGGCAGATGCAGCTGCGGTACGAGTACGACCACGAGGCGGACCAGGTGCACGTGTGCCAGGTGCAGGCGCGCTTCAGCTACGGGTACGAGTACCTGGGCGCGCAGCCCAGGCTGGTGGTCACGCCAATGACCGACAGGTGCGCTGTGGGGCTTGTTTTACACCTGTTTGGGGCTTCTTTCCGTCTGTCTGGATACATGTACCACAGGGTGCGATGTCCCCAAGGTCCCAAGCTGGGGGACCTGGAGAGAGCCCAATGAGCCAGCATCCCTCCCGGGTGCAGCCAATCACCATTAGGCACCTGGCGGTTGACCTTGCCTGGCTGCAGGTGCTACATGACGCTGAGTGGTGCGCTGCACATGAAGCTGGGTGGTGCGCCTGCTGGCCCGGCGGGCACGGGCAAGACTGAGACCACCAAGGACCTCGGCAAGGCACTGGGCGTGCAGTGCGTGGTGTTCAACTGCGGTGAGTCGAGCTGCGCGAGCTCCAGCTGCTGCCACCTCACTCCCACGGTCTGATGGCTTGTCCCCGTAACATCACACACGGCCTGCCTCATTGTGCCACGGTCTCGTGCCGCATTGCCAGTGCCGCATGCCTTGCTCGCTGGCAATCGCTGGGAGGGTAGGTCCTAAATGTGAGCTGCATGCGCCTGTGCTCAACCACTCACAGGAGAGAACCTCGACTACA
>QAXK01005753.1:0-15035 GCA_004335735.1 Chlorella sp. KRBP
CCGCAGACAAGCATGCGTGCACTGGCGTGAACTCTGCTTGACGAGGCCTGCCCGGCGATCTTTTGTGACGGCTGCAGCATCATGAAACCTGTCATTGACGCCATGCAATGATGATGATGATGACTCCGTGAGCACCCCGCCAACAACCTCATGGCCCGGCTGCTCAGCCCTGCACCGAGCACCTCGCGCACAAGTCCCTCGCAGCGCCAAGCTGCTGCTCTCACCGGCAGGCCGTTGCCAAAGTTGATCTCGTCCATGATCTTGACGTGCTCTGGGTCCTGCGCGTTGAACTTCTTGGTGCTCACCCACTCGTAGCTCAAAAAGTAGGAGCCGGGCTTGAGCACGCGGAAGATCTCGCCGTACACCTGCTCCAGCTGCGGCAGTTCAAGTTCAAGGAGAGAGGACACAACCATGTCAACCACGCGCCCCGCTCGAGTGGCGTCGTTGCGGGTCGCATGTTGGTGGGCAGTGTGCGCGGCAGCAGGCCGCCTCCCATGTGGGTGCGTACCTTGGGCGCGTGGCAGGTGGCCTCAATGGCGTAGGCGCCGTTGAAGCTGTTGGACTCGAAGGGCATGGCGGTGAAGTCGCCGCGCACGACGGTGGTGAGCGGCGCCAGGCCTTGCTGCGTGCGCAGACGCAGGCGCACCCCACGCAGGGTGAGCGTGCCAGCCGAGCGCCCGCCCCCGACAGCCAGACTCTCCAGAAGGAGGTGATGACCTTGCATGACGCAGCAGCTTCCGCGGCCCCAGCAGGCGCGCCCCCCTTACCTTTTGGTTGTGGCGCGTGGCGCGCTGGACCTGGTACTCGTTGATGGTGATGCCCGTGACGTGCGAGCCCGAGACGGCCGCGATGGTGCGCATCGGGCCTCCCACGCCGCAGCCGCAGTCCAGGATCTTGTCGCCTGGCTTGGCTTGCAGGATGGAGGGGATGCGCGCCTCGTGCGCGGCCTCCGAGGCCCTCCAGTTCTTGCCTGGCAGCCCGGGCGAGAAGTGGAAGCTCTGGCCCCATCCCCACTGCGCGCGTGTGATGGGCACCAGCAGCAGCAATCGCTCCTTTACCTCCACCTTCCGAGTGAGATCTCTGCATCTTCGAAGTCGCGCTCACCTCGTAAATGTCCGTGACCAGCGAGTAGAAGACGTCGACGAGCTGCACCGTCTTGGATCGGTCGGTGACGCCCTGGCCCGTGCCCACGCTCGCGTATGAGTTGCTGTACTCCTTGAACTCCTTGTCCACGTTCTCAGACGCGATGCTGCCGCCCGTGAGCTCGAACGCGGAAGGCTTGCTCTTGTCCGCGCGCGCAATCAGCGTCGTGGCCAGGTAGGCCGTGGTCAGGCCGCCCAGCGCCCCGAGCGCGTAGCGCTGCTCAGTCGAGAGCCTGTCAAAGGCCTGCACCACCTGCTCAGAAGCGCCCGTCAGAGACTTTTGCGCGTCCGCGAGCGCCGCTGCGAGAGCCATCCTTGAACTTGCTTCTGCTGTGTGTGGGTGGGACGGGTGGCGCGGCCCTTGAGTCTACTCAACGCCCTCAAGGGGGAACACGACACAGTTGCGCAGAATTAGCGGCATGCAGCTACCAGGCAGCCCTCCAGGCTGCAAATGGGAGCCCTTGGAGAGAGTTGCTGCGCCAATGCACTACCTACCTGGGTGGCGCCTCGCGTGCGGTGGTGGCCAGGTTGAACAGATGTGGAGCTGGAGCAGATGTGGCTCCACACAAGACACATTCTCCACCACCCAAAGTTGGAGTGCCTTGATTAAATCAGGCGCACGAGCACGAGCACCCGCCGTCGGCGGTCCCGTCTGGCGCACCCCACCCCCCCACACTTGCACCTGGTGCTGCACCTGCCAGTGGGTGCCTGGGGAGGCCCTGCTCCTGCGCTCCCCTCCTCCTCCTTCCTCTGCACCCTAGCCATGAGCCCTGACGAATTTCGCCTCGCTCCTCTGCACAGGCCTCTTTCGCTGGGCGCAGGCGTTCGCGTACCAGGTGCGTGCCGCTCTTCTGCTGGTTGTGCTTGGGGCAGTGTGCCTGCGCGAGTCCCACCGCCGAGTCGCGATCCCGCTCTTTGCTCGCAGGCCGGCAACATGGCTGTCGGCAAGAACAAGCGCATCTCCAAGGGCAAGAAGGGCGGTGAGTGGACGTTAGCTTTTGGCGGTGGCGCTCCACGCAGCGCTGGCTCGACATCGTGCCCCCAAACACTGACTCGCAGGCAAGAAGAAGGCCCAGGACCCCTTCCAGAGGAAGGACTGGTATGACATCAAGGCCCCCACGGTGTTCGCCGTGCGCCAGGTCGGCAAGACGCTGGTGACCAGGACCACGGGCACCAAGGTACTGCACCCGAGCTGCGCACCGAGAGCGCGGACGACGAGCAGCACGCAGCACCAAGGACAGCATGAGCAGCGCTCCAGCAGCGGCAGGCAGGGATACAGGGGCGCCTCAGTGCTCGAGGGGAACAGCGTGGGAACTCCTCGCGACTGCCTGCCCGCAGATTGCCAGCGACGCGCTCAAAGGCCGCGTGTTCGAGGTCTCCCAGGCGGACCTGCAGAAGGTGCGTGTGCTGCTGGCGGGTCCTGGGGCAGGTCAAGAGGCAGTACCTGCCGCTGCGGCTCACGCGCGGCTGCTGACGCCTGCGACGTGCCGCGCAGAACGAGGAGGACTCTTGGCGCAAGATCCGCCTCCGTGTGGAGGATGTGCAGGGCCGGAACTGCCTCACCAACTTCTGGGTGAGCGCGAGGAGCTCAGGAGGAGCAGCGCAGCGGCGCGGCGAGCAGGGTCCAAGCAGCAGCAGCAGTGGGACAGGCGTGCTCGCCAGCGCAGCAGCAGGCGGCTTCCATTTGGGTGCCGGGCCGGCCGACGCCTGCGGCGCAACAGGCTCCCATCGCACCAGCCGGGTCAGAGCACCAGCAGGGGCAGGTGCTTCTAGTAGTCAGTGTCTCATCACTGATCGGTGGTCGCCACACGCTATGCGTGCGCGTGTATGAGCTCAGGGCCTGGACTTCACGACGGATAAGCTCCGGTCGCTGGTCCGCAAGTGGCAGACGCTGATTGAGGCGTCGGTGGACGTCAAGACGTCGGACGGCTACACGCTGCGCATGTTCTGCATCGGCTTCACCACCCGGCGCCCCGGGCAGGTCAAGCGCACGGCGTACGCGCAGGGCTCGCAGATCCGCGCCATCCGCAAGAAGATGGTGGACATCATGACGCGCGAGGCCAGCACCACGGACCTCAAGGAGCTCGTGGCCAAGCTCATCCCAGAGTCCATCTCCAAGGACATCACCAAGGCGTGCCAGGGTGCGCTCATGTTGGGTCGCTGGGTCGCATGCAGCGTGCTCGCTCGGGACCATGCATGCCACGTCCACAGGAGCCTGGCGCGTACAACATCAGCCAGGAGCTGGTCTGGGACTCAGCGGCAAACGGCCAGCACTGCAGCGCAGCACTTTGGAGAGCGGCAGGTCAAGCGTGGAGGGCGTGCGGGAGGCAGTGCAGGCCGGCCACACCACCTGGGGCGCCCCGGGGGATGCATGCTGCAGCTGGCCGGCGTTGCGCAGCAATGGTGACAAAAGAAGTGCCAGCAGGCCGGAGCACACCTGGGCCGGCGCCGCGAGCAGCCGCACGACAACGCCAGGCTGGGCATGCCACACGTTCCATCATCATCCACCATATGAGCGCACGCCGTTGTTCACTCACCCATGCGCGCGCAGGCATCTACCCCCTGCAGAACGTCTTCATCCGCAAGGTCAAGGTGCTCAAGGCGCCCAAGTTCGACCTGGTCAAGCTCATGGAGGTCCACGGCGACTACACCGCCGAGGAGGTGAGCTGGCCTAGCATGATGGCTGCTCTGGGGTTGACGGGCTGCTCCTTTGGACTGGGCGGGACGCGAGTCGTCCGTGTGGTCCTTCATGATGTGCGCGCAGACCGGCGCCAAGGTGGACAGGCCCGCGGCGGCTGTGGAGGGCGCCACGCCCGTCCCAGAGGCCACTGCGTAGAGAGGACCGCTTTATGGGGCTGGCGCAGGCCCCCTGCCTGACGCCGCGTGCTGCTTGCTGTGCAGTGCGCCTGCAAGTATGCCTCTGTGCACGAGCTGGCGACCAGAGCTTGAGGGCATGCAGAAGCACGTCTCCGCAGCGTGCAGCGTGCTCCATGTGCGCTTGCTTTGAGCACCGACCAGATCTTGAGCAAGGGCTTGGGAGTGGCGAAAGGCGCCTGGCCCCTGCGAGCGCAGTCGAGCACGGCGATTCAACTCGGCAAGCGCGGCCTCCTCGCGCGGCAGCCGCCCCCTTTGGCCCCTGATGACGGGTTTGAGGCCGACGAGTCGCTCGGCGTCGCCACAACAACAGCCGCAGCGCGTGGGCGGCGTGAGGAACGGCGACTAGGACTTCGTAAGCTCCCCGCCCCAGCTCCGCGTCGAGCGCAGGTCCGCTTTCGCGCGCTCGTCAAACAAGTCGCAGCACCTCGGCCGGCAGGCGCAGAGCCGCACATGCAGCAAGCCGTTTGCGCGCACGCTGATTTGATTGCTTGCTGCAGCACCATGCGGACGCCCAAGAAGGGAGCAGCTGCGGCGGGCAAGGCGCAGGGCGAGCCGGCAGCGGCCAAGCAGCAGGCGCAGGCCCGCGCGCCGCGCTCCAGCAAAGCAGGGGGGGCTGGAGGCGGCGGCAGCAAGGCCTCCCAGCAGCAGGCCCTGCCCGCAGGCCAGCAGGACATCCGCAAGTTCATCTCCAAGGCGTCCAACGTGGCAGCGGACGCCGCCGCCGCTCCAGAGCAGCAGGCAGAGGCGCAACAGGAGGCCCAGCAGCAGCAAGAGCCCCAGCCCCAGCCCGCCGAGGACGCTGACATGCCAGCGGGCCCATCCACCTCCAACGGCGGCGTCCAGGCAGGGGCGGGCGCTGGCGCAAGCGCAGGGGCAGCGGCGGAAGCCAACGGGAACGCTTCACCTTCCCCAGAGGCCCCAGGCAGCGACCAGGACGCACCCGCACCCGCTGCCAAGCCCACCACCGCCGCTGACGCCCACGGAAACGACTCCATTGTGCAACAGGCAGCAGCACCCGCTGCCGCAAAGACCCGCAAGCGCAGCGGCAGCGGCACGGCTGAGCCCCAGCCCGCAGCAGCAGCACCCGCGCAGTCCTCCGGCGCTGCCGCCGGCCCTAGCAACGTGGCCGCCGCTTCGCCAAAACCTGCCAAGAGCCGGCGTGGCGCTGCCGCCTCCAAACCGCCGCCGCCGCCACCCTCCAACGGCCACCCCGCAGCACCCAGCACGGAGCCGCAGCCCGACCCTGAGCCACCAGCACCACAGCCCGACACCGGGCCCGCTGCCGCTGCCGCACCCGCGCCCGAGGCTGCCGCCGCAGACCCCGTCGCCGCACCAGCCGCTGCCACCAAGCAAAAGCCAGCTAGGCGGGGGCGTGGTGGTGCTTCCTCCTCCAAGGCAGACCCTGCTCCTCCTCCTGCTGCTCCTCCAGCAGCACCCGCTGACGGCGCTGCTCCCATGGACACGTCGCCACCTGAGCCCGCCGCCAACGGCGATGTCGGCGGTGCAGGCAAGCCAGCAGGCAAGTCAGGGCCTGCTCCGCGCCGCCCGTCGCGCAACGCCGCCTCTGCGGCAGCGGGCAAGCCTGCAGCGGAGGCCGCAGCACCCGCTGACAAGCCAGGCGGCAAGCGTGCCGGTGGAGGTGCGGGTGCCAGTCCGACCAAGGCTGATGGTGGTGGCGGCGCTGGTGCAGGCGGCGGGGCAGCGGCAGAAGGTGCCACGACCACCGTAGCTGCTATGGAGGTGGAGGCGGAGGAGGGTGGAGCTCGGGGCAGCAGGCGGAAGAAGCCACGCCTTGCCGCCGCCAGCGCCAGCGCCAGCGCAGCGCCGGCGGCAATGTCTGTGGACGGGGGAGCAGCGGGGCCTGAGCAGCCGGCTGCTGCTGCTGCTGCTGGGGAGGCGCCGCCTGCCTCATCCCCGCCAGGTGCACGCAGCACCCGTGGGCGGAGCGCCACTGCGACCACCAACGGCACAGCCTCGGCCGCCGCCACACCGAGCAACCCTGCGGCGGTCGCCACCGCAACGCCCACCAGAGGAAGGAGGCGTGAGCAGGAGGCGGCTGCGGTGCAGTCACCACAGCAGGTACAGCAGGCGCAGCAGGCACAGCCCAAGCCAGCTGCACGGAGCCGCAAGCAGCAGCAGCCGTCGCCGCAGCAGGAACAGAAAGCACAGCGGGGCAAGGCGCAACGGCGGGGCCGGGGCCAGGCGGTCGCCCAGGAGGATGAGGAGCCACCAGAGAAGCCAGTGCCTGCAGCGGCAGCAGCAGCGGCAGCAGTGGAGGGCAAGGCGCAGGAAAAGCAGCAGGAGAAGGCTGGCAAGCCTTCCCAAGGTGCCTGTGCGGCGTCACCTGATGACGAGGGCGTGGAGGAGGAGGGTGCGGGGGGGCCACCACCCGCCACAGAGGAGGGTGAGGGTGGGGAGGCCGCCGCGGACGACTCTGATGGCAGCGGTGGCGAGGGCAGCGACGACTCATCAGCCTCCTCATCAGCGGATGAGGAAGAGGAGGAGGATGACGACGAGGAGGAGGAGGAGAAGCCGCGTAGGGGAGCACGCGCCCTGCGTTCCCGTGCCGCAGCAGCAGCAGCGCCGCCGTCCCGCCCACGGCGGGCAAAGCAGCCGCCGCCACCGCAGCCGCAGCAGGACGCGGGTGATGCGGGAGGAGGGGAGGAGGAGGAGGAGGAAAAGGACGCAGAGCAGCCGCCTTCATCTTCCGACAGCGACGCAGAGGTGCCGTCAGAGGCGTCAGACGAGGAGGAGGAGGAGGAGGGCAGCGCCGGGCCAAAGAGCCGCCAGCGTGGGGCGGCGGCACGCAAGCCACGGGCCCCCAGCGGCAAGCGGCCACGCAGGAGGCGGACGACCATTGGCCGGCCGCGCAAGCGCGTACGGCGTGCCGCTGGTACCGCTGGTGCCGCAAGTGCTGGCGCTGGCGCCGCTGGTGCCGTCATCCCCTTGCCGGACGCACCACCTCCCGTTAACCAGGACCCAGCCGCTGCGCCACAGCCACCAGCGGCCGCAGAAGAAGCACCCGCAGCACCCGCCGCCGCAGCAGCAGCCGCAGCAGCAGCAGCTCCGGCAGACGCGGACATGGTGCCGGTGGATGCAGCAGGTGATGTGGATGCAGCAGGTGACGTGGCGCCGCAGCAGCAGCCACCGCCGCCATCCAGCAAGCCTCTCCGCATCCGCAAGAGCCAGTCTCGCAGCGGCTCGCGCCGCCGTCCTCCCGCCGCCGCCGCAGCAGCAGCAGCAGCACAGGAGGGCACGCCCCGCGCTGTCACCCGCGCTCCTCCCATCTTCATGGTGCTGCCTCCGCCCCTCGCCCCCTCTACGGCAGCAGGCGCCAGCGACGGCGGTGGCGGCGGCGGTGACGCGGCGGCGGCAGCAGGGGCGCTGGAGCGTGCCGTGTCGTTGCCGGTCGCGGTCGCAGCGGGTGCGATGAGCACGGGCGCGTGGATCAACCCGGCGTGGAACGAAGTGCTGGGAGATCCTCTGGCTGGGGCGACGCAGGAGCAACATGCGGCGGTGGAGGGTGATGCAGCCGATGGCGGCGCTGCTGAGGTTGTGGGTGCTGCGCCCGCTGCAGGCGGTGGTGCTGGTGCTGCTGGGCCTAGTGCTGCGCCGGGCAGCAGGGCAAGGGGCAGCGGTGCCAGCCGTCCACGGCAGTCAAAGGCAGCAGCGGCGGCGGTTGGGGCGGAAGGAGGTGTGGCGGTGCAGCCGGGGGGGGCAGGAGGCATGGTTCAGTTGATCGAGGGCTTGGAGGCCATGCTGCCGCCGGGTGGGGGAGCAGGTGCGCTGTCGCCCTCCCAGCAGCAGCCGGGAGCGGTGGGAGCGAACGCGCAGGGTGATGGTGCGGCGGGCGTGGGCGTGGGTGGCGTGCCGAGGAGAGCAAAGCGTGCGGCGGCGGCGGTGGCGAGCGCGACGTCCGCAGCGCTGGCCGCAGCAGAGCAGGCGGAGCGGGAGGAGGACGAGCTGGCGGAGTGGGCGCAGGGCCGCTCGCACCAAAAGGCAGGGCTTGGCAGCGGGGGCGGTTCGGCGCGGCCCGTGCGGGTGCGGAAGAGTGCGTTTGCGACCGGCGATTATGACTACGCGGATGCGGCGGTGGGAGGAGGTGGTGGTGGTGGGTTGCAGCAGGGTAGCGGGGCGCCGGACACGCAGGCGCTAGCTGCCATGGCGATGGTTGCGGCGGCGGCGGCAGGCGGGGCGGTTGCGCCTTTGGCGGGCGGTGGTGGTGCTGCTGGTGGGCAGTTGGGGCATGCACCGCAAGCGGTGCAGGCGCAGGTGCAGGGGGAGGGACGGAGGAGGAGCAGTGCTGGCGTGGGAGCGGGTGCGGGGGTGGCGGCGGCGGCGGTGGCGCAGGGCATGGAGGGTGGTGGTGCTGGGGACGGCGTGGCGGTGGCGGGAGGTGGGATGGAGGAGGAGGGAGAGGAGGGGGAGGAGGACTTGCGGCTGGTGCTGGCTCAGCGTGTGCGGACGACGCTGGGCTTTCCGGTGAGTAGGGTGGGTGGTGGCTGCGGCGTTGCTGGGTGTGGGCAGGGGTGGCCGGGGGGACTGGGGCATTGCATTGGCATTGCGCATTGGCATTGCGCAGTGGCATTGCATTGCCCATTGGCTGGTGTACACCTGTTTGGGCGCCTTCGGGGTTTATCAGACGTCCCGCAGCCCCACTCAGGTGGCCAGCAGACCAGCGCCACGCAATTCGCGATCACGAGCAGTAGCGGGTTACTGCATGTGTGTGTTTGTGCGTGCGGCATGTGAAGCCAACATGTAGAGCCTTATGCGTGTCTGTTGCGGTGTGCTGTGCGTGCGTATGTGCGTGTGTGTGTGTGTCGAGCTTAACATTCTGGCGTGGCGATCTCTGTGCGTGCCGTGCCGCCTGCCCTTCCCCACCGCGCAGCACCTGGGCTCGCTCAACAGCAAGCAGCTGTGCGCCACGGGGCACTTTGACGGCATGCAGGTCGAGTACCGCAAGGTGAGGGCTTTAGGGCTTTACGGTTAGGGCTTCACGGTGGCGCGTCGGCATGCACCGTTCTACCTGCGTGCCTTGGCGGCTGCCCTACACGCAGCGCGCCGCAACCTTGTCGCTCAGCCACCTGGTACCCTTGCGCACATTCGACCATTCTAATCGATCCGCTCTAACCGTGAATCCTTGCTGTTCCCCACCCCCCATGCCCCCCTTGCTGCCTACCCTTGCCCACGTTCTCCGCTTGAACCGACCCGCTCTAACCGTGGTTCCCTGCCCTTCCCCACCCTCCATGCCACCCTTGCTGCCTGCGTTCGCTTCAACCGACTTTAACCGCTGTTCCCTGCCCTTCCAACCTCCATGCCTGCAGCGTAACGAGTACGGCGTGCGCGTGGTGGCCATCACGGGCCACGTGCGGGGCGGCCTCATCCAGTGCAACTGCTCAGCGTGAGTGGCTGGCTCTCCCTGCCTCGGGGACGGACACCTCCTTCGTTTGCCGGGATTGCTGGGAACACGCACACATTGTTGGGATATCCCCTGGCACAGGGCTGTGGCGCGAGGAGCGACAAGCACACCCTCAGGCTGGAGTTGCTATTCTGTCCATCTAATCGAATCTAACTAATCTATTGGGACGTCGCGCGCGTGCACCACCCCGCAGGTGCAAGGGCCAGCAGTGCATCACCCTCGCCGCCTTTGAGCTCCACGCTGGCTCGGCCAACAAAAAGCCCGCCGACTACATCTACTTCAGCCAGTTCAGCATGAGCATCAAGGAGTTCAGCAACCTCATCATGGGCGACCCCGTCCAGACGCCGCTCGGACCCCTGCACCTGCCCTGGCCCGGCAGGCCCCTGCCGAGCAGCCTGGCCGCCACGCCTCTCCCCGCGCACCGGCCACGCCTCAGCAGTGGGCTGGGTGGCGGCGGAGGGGTCGCTGGGGGTGGGAGTGGGGCGGGAGGGGAGGAGTCGGGGCTGGTCAAGGGGAGGGCGCCGAGGGCGGGGGCGGGGACGAGGCCGAGCTTTGCGACGCCGCCGCCGGGCATGGTGGCGCTCAACCCTCCGTCGCACGTGGCGTACAAGACACTGGTGAGTTGCGGCTGGTGCTTGTTTGCGGGCTGGGCTCGGCTGCGGCCGGTGCTCGGTGCTTGCTTGGATTTGTGGCTGTGGTCGCACGCGCACCCTCAAACAACGACATGCGACAACCTAGCGTAATGTATGTCGCACGCCGCACGTGCGCTGGCCATAGCCCACCGCCTGCCCACAGAGGCCAAGGCCTTGAAGGTCTGCCACCTGACCTGCGCCTTGACCTGTACACCTTGTGTCCCCTGCGACTTGTCCCTTGTACACCTTGTGTCCCTTGTACACCTTGTCCCTTGTACACCTTGTGTCCCCTGCGACTTGTCCCTTGTACACCTTGTGTCCCTTGTACACCTTGTCCCTTGTACACCTTGTCCCCCTCCTGCCACTTACCCACCCACCCGGCCGCAGGTCAAGGCCTCAGGCCCCACCCAAGTGGACCCCCTCCCCGACAGCTGCACCATCAAGCACTGGCAGGAGCGCGCCAGGCAAGGACAGTTCCAGATCCTCACCACCGCCAACGGCACCCTGCACCCAGGAGCCACCGCCACAGCAGACAGCCCTGCCATCCCCTTCTCCGCGCCCACGCCCGCGCCCACACCAGGGCTACCTGGTGCGGCCACCGCCTTCCCTGCACCTGCAGTTGACGCCACCACCACCACCACCACCGCTGCCACCACGGCTCCCACAGGCCAGGCTGCCGACGTTGACGCCGCACCCACCACCACGGCAGCAGCAGCAGGAGGAGGTGCAGCAGAGGGGGCAGCAGCAGAAGGCGCAGCGGCAATGGCAGCAGAGGGAGTGGGCGCGCTTGAGCCTGCTGCTGCAGCTGTGCCTGCAGCGGGCGACGCCGGGCAGGCTGCAGCGGAGGCGCAGGCGGCTGATGCGGTGATGGCCAATGCGACCCCACCGCAGCAGCAGCTGCATGAGGGCGGCGACGCCGTCATGTCCGACGCGCAGCAAGCGGAGCAGCAGCAACAACCTCCCGGCGACGCGGCGGTGGTGGATGCGGCAGCGCAGCAGGGCACCGGTGCTGCTGCTGCAGCGGGAGTTGCTGCTGCCGACGCTACCGCAGCCCCAGCAGCAACCGCACCAGGGCAAGGGGCAGACGGCGGCAGCACCGGCGGTGACACGATTGCAGAGGCCGGGACGGCCACAGCCCCCACCGCCACCTTCACTGATCCCAAGCCAATGGATTCCACGGCTACCACTAGCGGCGCTGCGGACGACACACCAGTCCTGCTACAGCCACCTGCAGCAGCACCAGCGCCAGTAGCACCCGGTGGTGCATCCGGAGCGTCTGATCAGGCACCGCAGCAGAGCACAGGGCAAGAGGCACTGCCGGGTGACGGCACTGCGGTGCTGGCAGCACCCGCTGCGGCTGGTGATGCGGGCGCGGCGGCGCTCCCACTTGCCGCGCCGCCTCCTCCTCCCTCGCCAACGCCAGCAGCAGATGGTGCGGTGACGGCAGTGTCAGCGGTGGCGGCGGGTGGAGCAGGAGGAGGAGGAGGGGCCATCGTACCGGTGCCTGCAGCTGCCACAGCGGCACCAGCAGCACCGCCAGCAGCACCAGCAGCACCAGCAGCAGCACCAGCAGCGCCCCCTCCACCTCCCGCACCGCCGCCGGCTCCCATGGCCCTGGGGCCGACGGGTCAGTGGATCCCTCTGCCGCCAAACGTGGCGCCGCCGCCGCCCGGCATGATGGTGCGCGCCGTGATGCAGCGCAACAAGAACAAGCACCAGCGGCTGTTTGAGCCTGGAGAGGGCAGCCTCAAGGTGAGCGGTTGGTTTGGGGGCTACGGGTGAGCGGGTGGGGCATTGCTGTTAGCTTTTATTTGTGCGCCTGCTGAGAGGGCAGGGTGAGCGGGTGGTTTTGGGGCTACGGGTGAGCGTGCAAGACAGTGGTGAGGCAGTGGCATATGCGGCTGTTTTGGGGCGCCTGCTGGTGCACAGCTGCATGGAATGTGGCCATAGCATGGTGCGTTGCTGCATGGGATGTGGCCATAACTGCATTAGCGGAGGGCGAGGACGGCACACTGTACTGAACACACAGTTTGGGTGCAGCTTTGCCTTGTGCCTGACAACGTTCCTTTGCTGTGCTTGCTCCTCGCGCGCCGCGCTGCGCGGCGCACCGTGCCGCTCTGCAGCACAACCAGCACGTCATCTACCGGTTGCACGGGCAAGTGCTGCTCGAGGGCACCATCAAGATGCAGCCGCCGGTGAGTGTGCACTCTCTCTCTGTCTCCCTCACTCTCTGTCTCTCTCTCCGTCTGCCTCGTTCTCTCTCTTGCTCTCACCCTCATTCTCTCTCCCTCCTTGCCCACATATCTCCTGCGCTGCTGGGCAACCAGACTGATGCCTCTTCACTCGGCATCGCCTCACTTGCACCAGCCCAAAGCTTGGCACATCGGTAGCGGATGCATGACGTTGTGTCTAAACCTGCTGCCACCCTGCCTTGTCCCCGCAGAGCCCCGTTGGCATCCTGTGCCACCACTGCAACACCATCATCAGCCCCTCCACCTTTGAGGCGCACGCCGGGCACAAGCAGCGCCGCAACCCCTACGACGCAATCATCACGGACCAGGGCCTGTCGCTCAAGGAGCTGGCCCTGCGCCTGCCTCTCCTGGCGGATGAGGGGCTCGTCTACACCTACGTGCCTCTCGAGGTGAGCCTCAAGCAGCTGCTTGATGCCCACGGTTGTCTGTTGGTGGTGCTTGCGTGATGCTCCCGATGCGTCCTTGCCCAACACAAGCAGAGGGACTGGCGACAGGTGCAGCTGTGGTGGTGCTGGTGGTGGCGGTGGTGGTGGTGGCAACAATTGCCACCAAAGATTGGGTGCGAATCATTGAATGGTGTAACGTTCCCACAGCATGCATATGTTCACCCATACTGGACCAAGCGTGTGGCGCAACACGTGTTCGCGTTTGCACATTGTGTGTGCGTGAGAGCAGGGGGCTCTGCAGGCGGCGGTCACGGGCGGCGGCGCGGGCGGGGGCGGGGCGGCGGGCGACACGGTCAGCGGTCGCATGGTGCACAACCTCCTCATGCGCAGGTACAGCTTTGGTAGGGCTTGGGTCACCCTCTTGCTGCCGCCGCGAAGAGGACGCCAGCGTCTGCTCCAAGTGCCGGCTGGGGCCACCTCCATTCCTTGCCCTCACACCTCACTCTGCTCATCCTGTGCACCTACCCTTGCCCTCACACCTCACACATGTACTCCCTGGTCCCTCTCCTCACACTCTTCCTCACACCGTACTCCTCACACCTGGTCCCTCTCCCTTCCCACCTCACAGGATGCCAGCGTTCGCACCAGGCGCCGGCCGAGGCCGCGGCCGCGTCAACTTCGGCGGGCGCGGCGGCGGCGGGCGGCAAGGCGGCGCGCTGCAAAAGTACGCCGACGCTGCCGCCGCCAGCGGCGCAGCCACCACTCCTGGTGCTGGTGGTGCTGCCGTGGGGGCGGGGGCGGGGGCGGTGCTGGAGGAGCAGGAGCCTGTGGGGCCTCAGCTGAGCGCGCTGACGAGCAGCTGCGTCATTTGCTTTGACGCGAGCTTTGACAGGGAGGGCTTCAGCGAGAGGACGGTGCTGATTTGCGACCAGTGCGAGCGGGAGTTCCACGTGAGTTGCTTGGGGGCGTGGCGTGGGAGTGGTGGTGGTGTGGGAGTGGCAGTGAGAGTGGCAGTGGGAGTGGCAGTGGGAGTGGGAGTGGGAGTGGCAGTGGCAGTGGGAGTGGCAGTGGGAGCTAGCCCTAATCCTAACCCTAACCCACCCAGGGTGGGCGGCTGTCCTGAGGGTGGCGGCAACAGCCTTGAGAGGTGCTGCTTTTGCGCAGGATGTGTGGTGGTAGGGCGTAGCGGGGTGTAGGTCTGGTGTTGGTGGTGGCGGTGGTGGTGGTGGTGGTGGCAGGAGGGCCACTGGCGCTGAGCAGGGGTGCGTGTGTTGGCTTTGGTTGTGGTGTTGATGGTTGCAGGTGGGCTGCTTGCGCAAGGCTGGCCACGTGCACCTGGACCGCATCCCTGAAGGCAACTGGTTCTGCAGCGATGAGTGTGCGCTCACATACGCCGCGCTGGGCGAGCATGTGAGTCATAACATCATCATTGCATGGCGTGCACGACAGGTGTCACGACGCTGCAGCCGTCACAAAAAGATCGCCAAGCAGGCCTCATCCCGGCGGAATGTGCCCTGCGTACGTATGTACACCCTGCGTGTGTGTCTGTGTGTGTGTTTGTGCAGGTGGCGGCGGGTGAGATGGTGGTGAGCGAGGACGGCCACACGCTGCGCATCATGAAGGGTCGCGACGGCACCGCCTCCACCAGCAAGACGCTGCACACGGTGCTCGAGACGCTGCAAGAGAGCTTTGACCCCATTGTCAGCAGCACGGACGGGCAGGACCTGCTGCCCAGCATGGTGCTGTCCATTGAGCACGGCGACTTTGACTTCCAGGTGCGGTGATTTAGGGCTTGAGCTTTGGCTTGGGGCCAGGGCTTGGCCTTGACGCGGGGTGCGGCCAGTCTCTCTGCCCAGGTCCTGATGAAGCCATGCAGCTTGTGTCGTGTAAGGGATACCCAGGCTGATGTATGGCTCGCAGCACTGCAACAAAGCAGGCTGTGTGATGAGCCGGCTTGCTCGTGCTTGCGGCTGCGCCGCTTTGTGCCTGCACAGGGCATGTACACGCTGCTGCTGCGGCACCGCGGCCGGCCCGTGTGCGCCGGCGTCATGCGCGTGTTTGGCTCGTCGCTGGCGGAGCTGCCGCTCATCGCCACGCGCCTCAACGCCCGGCGGCAGGGACACGCAAAGGTGTGAGCGGGAGCTGGCATCAGCATCATCATCGCATGGCGTTCACGACAGGTGTCATGATGCTGCAGCCGTCACAAAAGATCGCCAGGCAGGCACAGCACGTGTGTGTGTGTCGATATTTGCATCTGTTTGGGCCGGGGCCCAACTACCGGGCGTATCAGGTGTCTCGCAGCACACAGGCACGCGAGCCAAAGACAA
>QAXK01005761.1:0-16585 GCA_004335735.1 Chlorella sp. KRBP
GTCCTTGAAGGCGAAGTTGAGTGCCTGGGTGGGGAAGTACCTGATCACGTTGGCTGTGTTGCCACGCCACAAGGCAACCATGCCCTCGTCAGCAACAGTGCGGCTGAAGCAGTCGCCAATGCCCTTGTAGGGTGATGCCAGCCTGCCCTGCTTGATCATCTCATCCTGGTTCTGGATCAGCAGCTTCACACGCTCGATGGGTGCAGCTGCTGTCTTGGAGACAGCAGCAGAGACTCCTCCCATGAGGAAGTCCACCTGCGGGGGTTGGGGGGCACAACGCCAGCACAACCAAGTTGCTGCATCAGGCTCGCAGGGATGCTCATGCTATGGATCAAGTGCATGGACTGCCATGGAGGAAGCGTTCCCGCAGTTCCAGCAGCTGGCTTGCGCAGATCGTATCAAGAGAGGGCGCTGCTAACGAGTAGGAGTCTTCTACAAGATCTCCTCATGCAAGACCATGCACCAGCACTGTTGAGCATACAAGAAATGATATCATCGGTCAACCACGCGTGCTGGGGCCGCTGCAGGGCTGCAGGCTGCCGCTGCAGAACAACTGCCAAGGCTCGACATCATGCTTACGGCACTCCGAAGCAAGCTGAACGTACCCAGAAGTTCTTCTCCATCTTTCCACCAGACATGGTGATGGTGTGTTCAGCAGCTGTCAACAGGAAAGGCTGGGCTGCCGATCAGCAGTGGGCGCGACAGCTATACAGCTGCGCTGAATGACACTGCTTGTTTACTGAAAGACAGGATCGAGACAACTGCGAGAGAAGGGTAGCGGCGTTCCCTGAGGCTGGGAAGCCTGCGGTAAGCAAGCCCTGAAGCCCTAGTGACCTAAGTATCCTGCTTCTCACGTGGCCACCGACTTTGCGCTGTGGGAATATGATGACGCCAAAACGTCATACGTGCATATTGCTGAGCGATCAGTGACGGCTTCGCGGCAAAGCCATGTTATGAGTCATTATGGCCGTAAGTGTGCTGACTTGGATCATCATGCTGCTGATGTTGTCAGCATGCTGAAGCTGAGCAGGCTCCTGCTCCTGCTTGATGGCGTCAACACATGCATATTTCAATCACGTGCTAGGCAGGAAGCTGACGGGTTGCTGGCAAAGCTTCCTGGGTGAGCAGATCAGTCAACACTTACTGTGACTGTCTTCCCAAGGGCAACTGAGGAGCACAAAGGGCTGCTGTACAGGTTACATGGACAGGGATTCACATTGTCAAAGGCATGGGTCAATGACGAGACATTGGCGGGCACAGCTCCTAGCGTATGCACGGCTGTGTGGGACAAGGGTGCAAGTGACTGGTACTCTGGGTTTGCAGACCAAACAGCCGACATGTAGAAGCAGCATAAAAGTGCAGCAGCAGGGTACCGCATGAGCTGTTACGAGGCCACGATGATGCACAACCCAAACAGCTGCCACACAGCAGCCTGCGGCTTGCAAAACAGCACCATGCCTCCACTTGCACAGTAACATGGGGCGCCAGCCGCAGCCGCAGCAGCGACTTCCAGCGGTCGACCGCAGGGCTGGCAGCTGCCAAGCAACATTCCCTGGTCTTAGCAACAACGACAGCGACAACACTGTGGGTGTTGCCACCCATATGCTTGGCAGTTGGAGGCCTCCAGGAGTCCCACCAAGCACCGCAACCAGCTGTCTGCAGTACACGTCAACAACTGCTGTGCAGCAGACATGACAGAAATGCATGCACAGCGCTCGCTTCTTGCACCGGTCCGATCACACAATAACACTTGGGCTTCGCCCAAATTGTGTGGCACTGTCCCCACTCGAAAGCAGTATCAAGACGCTCATAGGGTCAGCCATAAGCAAGACGCTCAGTCAACTGTCGCCACAGGGCAGGTGGCATTCACGTGGACAGTGCTGGTGCTGGAGATGTGCAACCGGGCCAGTGCTGTGAGCCAAACCTGCCTGCAGTCGACACAGCTCAATTCACTGTACACTTGGTCCTGCAGCTGCTGTGCACCCGATGCTGCCAACGCAAGTGGGCCCCCATGCTGCAGCAGACGCAACTGTGGCCCTGTTGCACGCTAGCTCACAACCTGCAACAGCTCTGACAACGCACACAGCACAACGCACGGCTGACCATGCCAGCATTTGCCAGAGGTGGCCACATGACCCTGCGTGCATCAACCGCGTGTGACCCAGCAGACCAGTGCACAACCAGAGTGTTGAGCAGTGCTGCTGCAGGAGCCAAGTGTCAGCACAACCCATGCACCAGTTGCCACTGCTACACACCACCTTGATTTACTACGAGCGACCAGCACGCGGGTCACCTCACTGCCTGCCATTCCACCACAACAGCAGCAGCACACAGACCCCACCACTGCTGCCATAAGCTTGCCTGGCAGCACCAACAGCACCAGCAGCACCCAAGGACTGCACGCTGCATGCAGCAGCCCACACATATACAGTGCAGCACAGTCAGGAGTTCAACACGCAAGGGAGGGTTGCTCCTGTCCACTGGCTTCCCGCAAGCAGGTCTGTGTTGTCTATGAAGCCGCGCTAACCCTACCCTGCACAGGCCCTGCACTAGGATCACTGCAGCAGCCCCACAGTCTTCAGCTCGCGGGCCAGCATGTTGACAAAGGCGTCGTTGTTGGCCAGCCGGATGAGTGCTGCCTTGACCTTGTCCCTGACTTGGTCCTGGCTGAGGGCGCCGATGGGGGGCTGGGGCTGGCCGCTGCTGCTGCTGGCAGCAGGTGCTGGGGTGACCTTGGCCGCCCTGCAGGCAGCACACACACAGACAGGGCTTCCTCGTCAACACACCATGCATGCGTGGAACCAGCACTCCCTTTATATGTGCATTTTATGAAAGTGATGCCTGCAATGTGCCATGTCACAACTGACGGTGGCAATGTGCTGCTGGTGCTCTGGCACTCAAGGTCTGCGCTGTATTCCAGTCTTCCCATGTCAATGCTGCATGTCAGCTGATGCACAGCTTCTGCTGTCCTGAACCCGTTCAATAGCAAGATGCATGTGTGAAGACTCAAAACTCGTCAATGCAGGGGCAGCCTGCCCGCATATGTGTGTGCCTGCAAGCATATGCACATGCATGAGCCCGCACCTGCTCAGCAGCTGCTGCAGAGGGTTTGAGCCTTGCGCTGGGCCGTTGGCTGCCGCGGCCTCCTGCACTGCGGGGGGTGTGCTGGCGGCTGGAGCTGCAGGCGCCTTAGGCGCCGCCCGCTGCTGCAGCTGTTGTTGCTGCTGCTGCTCAAAGAAGGCGGGCGTCAGCAGGGCTGCTGCTCCAGCTGCAGGGGAGGGCTCGGGAGCAGCCGCGCTGGGTGCAGCCACAGGTGACACGGCCGTGTTGGGGCCACGCTGTGCTGCGGTGTGCTTGTGCTGCGCTGCCTTGAGCAGGCCCTGCAGCCCACCAATCCCACCAGTCTGCACAGCACCCAAGCAAGGCACAGGTACACGCAGGAGTCAGGAACAAGTCAGGGCAGTGCAGCTAGACAAGCCCTGGTGCTGGTCCCTTGGATCTGTTGAGCCATGTATCTGGCTCATCACGCGTGGCTGCGACCGCAGGTGGAGTGCTTCACAACCAAGTAGAGACAACACACAGCAAGGCAACATCGCAGACACCATGCGCAGCTTTGCTGTGGTTTGCTGTTGTGTGTGTCTTGCAAGGAAGTCAATTTCAATGACTGACAGTGCATGGCTGTCGCTCAGGCAGCTATCACTAGCCCACACTGCTGGCATTGTGGCGCTGTTGGGGCTATGATGCACTGCATTCCCTCACAAGACCGCGTCTGGACCCCCAACATCTCAAACCCCTAAACCCCTGCCCCCAGCAAGGACCCCCGCATCACTCACTGGTGCTGGTGTTGACTCCAGCAAGTTGTTGTTTGGCACCAGATGCTGGTTGTGCTGCAGCGTGCTCTCTGTCACCTGCACAGAGCGGTCCCAGAACGCGTCCCCGCCGCTGCCAGCTGCTGGTTCTGGGTGTGCTATGGGTGCTGGGGGTGGTGGCTCCACAGCTGCAGGCTCTGGGGGCTGGATGTATGTCACGCCTGCGTCTGGCTTGGGCAGCTGTGCCAAGATCTTGCTGAGCAATGCTGCCACCCTGTGCAGGTCTGTCTCCTCAAAGAACCAGATGCCATGGATCTGCAGCAGCAACGGAAGCATCAACGAGGGCATCAGATCACCAGAAGGCATGCAGCGTTGGCAAAGACTTGGTTGGTGCCGCGTATGAAGTGCATCAGCACACCTGCCTGAGCTTGGATGCCCCAGATGTGCATGTACCCAAGGCATGTACACAGCACAGAGCCCCTTGCTGCCGTGCCTGGAGCAGATCAGCCTACTTGCCGGCATACATTAGACACGTGGGCAGTCAACACACACCTCATCATTGCCGTGTGTGTACATCAGGTAGGGAGGGTTGCTCTCCAGCTCAAGGCCTCCATGAATGGGCTCCGTGTAGTTGTCTGCAGCACCAGGCAATGTAAGCAATCCAGTACGTAAATAATCAACCAAAACAACAACAAAGTATGTGCTTTGCTGACATTCAGCTCCCTGTTAAGCATCCCTGGTTAGCTGCATGTGGCACAGGGGCTGCTGCTGCTGTTGCCAGCAGTGCCGACTGCCTTCCAGCACTGGGCTCCTGTGCGGGGCGCACCTGTGCTAAGCTTGTTCAGCACCATCATCTGAAAGCGTGGCTGTGTCCTGCGCTTGATCAGGAACAGGGAACCCTCTATGTTTTTCCGTTGCTGCAGACAGGTCAGGGGCAGGGCAGGAGGGGTCAGTGCTGAAGGCACAGTTGCTGATCGATGCACACCACAACACGTGTTGAATTCATGATAACGTTTTGTCCTTTGAGAAGCCCAGCGTGCGCTCCAAGATGCCTGCAGCCCAGATCAGCACTTACCCACTGCTGATCATCAACAGACATGCGGTACAGGCACACGTGGCCAGCAGTGGCGAGGATCTGCGCGTGCAGGCACAAGATCAGATCAACATGATGCCGATGAGCAGCTGCTGAAGAATCCACACACCCCACCACCGTCAGCAGCAAGACGCAGGTGGACCTGGTTCCACCTTGCCAAATGCACACACCTCCTCTATTTGGGAGTCGATCCGTTTCAGCACCGCCATGTTCATATCACTGGCTTTGCTTCGATCTAGTACTGGTTGCTGCTTGCCCTTCTGCATTTTGGTGCCTTCTGTCAGGAAGCCAGGGACAAACGATGCTGCTGCACAGGCTTAAGCAACAATTCGCGATGTGCCAACCAAAGAAAACATTGATGCACCTCAACAAGCTGGCAAGCATTACAACAGGCCAGGCCTTTTGTGTTACACCAGCAGGGTCCAGGTTTCTGTTTGACAGCTGCCAGCTGAACCGGGCTGAGCCGTATCATCACCTGGACCGAGACGTAAACTCACAATTATCAGGTCGTGCAACAGTTTGAGAGTTGCCCTAGGTCTACAGAGACAGTGGCTGCCCTCTGAAGCACTCTTCAGACCATGTCAAGCAGAAACAGAAGCAAATTGTTTGTGCCTGATGAAAGAGGGCTGGGTGGGGCCATGGAGATAGCACAGGAGTATCAGCACTTCTTCTCCAGTCAGAGGGTACGATCTGTCAACTCGCAGAGCCCATGCAGAGATGCGGCACACGTGTGTGCACATGTGATTGACTGCTGTTTGTGCACTGCTGTACTTGCAGGCAAGGTCTGCAGCACCCAGCTATGCGGCTGAAGCACCTTCAGCACAACAGTTGAGCTATCAACGGTAGGCTGCAGCCATTGCTGATTACCGCTGCTGTGCATTTGCAGCACAGCTGGCTGGCTAGCTGGCCTCCCATCAAGCAGCAGACCCTTCTGCTCTGTGAGCCATGCATCAGAAGCCCTTTGTCCGCGCACAAGCCACGAACACAATCTCAAGCACTCAAGGCACGCACTCTGTGGCTCAGCACCCTGCCAAACGCATGCAGCTTCCCGCCTTTGCAGGGCTGCCAAGAACGCAACCAGCCATACAGTAACACACGACCACCTGGTGCGCCTGGGTCACATGTACAATCGTATCGCAAGCAGCCGGCAGCAGCAGCAGCAGCAGCGGTCGCCACAACCTGGCCAAGCAAGGCCGGGCTCTGTGGCTGCTGACATGTGCCTGTGGTTGCCCAGACGCCATGGGTCGCCACCTGCAAGGTGAGTCAATGCAGAAGTGCAACACGCCCCTTCACGCACAGTGCAGGATTTCAGGCAGTTGCAGCAGTCAAGCCCGACAACAGGAGATAGTGTAGTGTAGGATCTTGAACATGTCTGTGGCAACACTCCTTAGTGCCTGCAACACCACTGCTGCTGCAGGAGGCCGTCAACAGCACCCGAGCAGCGCAACAGCAGCAGCAGGCGGGACCCTTCCAGCAGCGGCAGCCCGCAATACAGCAAGGACTGGCCGCAGCTCAAGGCAGCAGCACACCCGCAGCCACAGCCGCCTGTGCAGCCTGTGCAGCTGCCACCCAGCAGGTATAACAACCACACACGCAGCAAACCCTTGTTGCCCTGCACTTCATGGGCCTATTGCTGCATGTGCTCTGCAGACCAAAGCCGCTATGTCGCACACAGCTTAGCAGCAGAGGCTGTATATGCACATGTATGCCCTTGCCCACCACGCCCGCTACCTGCTGTCTTGCATCACTGGACACTGGGTGACATGCAAGCAGCTGCCCGCCGTGCAGTGCATGTTTGGGTGCTGTGTCAAGCAGCTGGTGGTTAAGAAGAGTGAGGGCACATGTGCACTGTGATCCTCCTGAAGCAAGGCAGCTTGAAGCAGCGCCTTTGGCAGGCCTGTTCATTGAAGCGACAGGAGCAACCTGAACACAGGGGTGCAATCGCAGTGATGTTTGCCGTGTTGCCGTTTGTGTGTGGATGCAGGTGCTACATCGGGCCTAACCTGCTGCCCAGTGTGCAGCACAGGCTGCTGAAAGCGTCCCTCATGAATGACATCCTCACGCGCCAGCTGTTCAAGGCAGGCCAGATAAAGCAGCTGTGTGTGGCAGCAGTGCACTGCAGCCCACTGGAGCACAGAAACCTATTGCGGCAGGTGAGCGACTGTAGCCCACCGGGCCGGCACCTGCACATTGAAGCTATGTCCTGGTATCCATGCAGGCTCCTGGATTTTGTGCTGGTAACAACCCCGCAACCTGGGTCCCGGATGTAGTAGTCACAGGGCGCCAGAGGGTGTCAGAGGCGTCTGGCTTGCCGGTCATAACAAGGAAGCATTGTGTGTGGTCGGATTTGCACATCAGAGCACGTGCCTGTAAAGCAAAGGGTCTTGTAGATGTGAACTCTCCAAGATGTTACTTGTATATCCACGGGTGTCACTGAAGCCCTGTGATATGTGTGTGTGTGTGGGGGGGGTGCTGCTGCAGGTGGCTGCCGAGGTGCTGCAGGAGCTGGAGGTCCCCTTCACCACTGAACTCGACGTGTAAAGCCATCTTGAAATGATGTAGTGGCAAGAAGTGCTTTTGCTGTGGATGCCGTGCTGGATCTGGTGGCTAGCCCTGTGATGAGCAGCCAATGGAGTGATGCATGCGAGCAGATGACCTGCTGTTGCAAGATTTGCAGTGGTGCAGCCGCAAGTTGTCAAGCTGGGGGCCGGTGGCGTCAATCTGACAGCCATGGTTCGTGCGTGTAACTCGGTGTGCTGGATGTAGCTTTGTATCAGTAGGCTGGTCAGGGCTCATCTGGTATGCCAGCTTGTGCCACCCCTTGTGATGTCTGCTGAGTCTGCAAGGCTGGTACTGTTGCAAGCTTGGGATACCGAGGAGCCAACGCATACCAGGCAGCAGGATCTCACAGACCTGCTGGCTCTTGCACCAGTTGTTGAGCTCCCTGCTTGACAACTCAATCAGCCAATGCAGGTGGTGCTGTAGTGCTATTTGCTGAGTTCAGTTCATACCGCAGCGGGCAATCATGGCACTTAGACAAAGTGCACAAGCTTCAAGTTGCGCTCGAAACATGAATTACGGCGTTTGATTACTAAGCTAATTTGCAGAAACGGCCGGCTGTTGTGGCCGTTTGTACCTGTCGTATCTGTGATCACCCGCCGGTAGGCAACGGAAACGACCTCCAAGGTCGTGCTCTACATGTTTGCACTGCAAACTGCAGATGAATGCGCCTCGACGAAACATGCCTGCACTGCAAGCTCCAGACTGCTTGATATTCTGTCCCACGGCAGTGCTCCGATATAAAAGAAACTGATCAGAGTGAAAAGGGCACTGCTGTCGACCAGTGCAGGTGCAATGCCTCCAAAACAGTCGTTAAATCCGTTTGAGGTAGCTCAGCGTTGTTTGCAGCGTGTCAGCCAGGATGCACCTTCTGCTGTGCCTGCTGAAGCAGCGTGTGAGTTGGACACAGCTGCTGACGACTTGTTCAAAATCTACAGGGGCAGCGTCCCCTTGACGTTCAGATGCTGCCAGCAGTTGCGTAGACTGCCTGAGTTGTAGACAATGTTCAACCTGTCCATGGGTTGCTGCTGTGGGCAAAAGTGGGCCGCCCAGCTGCAGCCTGTCAGACATGGCTTTTCGGCCAATTATGGCTTTTTCTGAATGATCAAGCATGTCAATGCGCAAGTGCTAGCGTTTCGCCAATGATGTTACTTTGAATGCAGCGGCAGCAGGGTCAGCCACTTTGTGTCATGCCAGCTGCAACCAGAACCACACAAAGTCACTGCTTTCACTTGTCACAGCATACTCTCTCCACCTGAGCCTGAAACCATCTGATGTGGCAAGAAGACAGCTGCTTGACCAAGCACCACCCTATCATGTCGTGTCTCAACACCAATAGCACCAGTATCCTGCGTCGGGTCTGACTGCTTCCCTGCGCCTGGTGCGGCCACTCCTACGCTGTGCTGCTGCACAGATGGTTCCCGCCTTCATGACAGCAGCCACCAGCCTTATCTCACACCTCAAGCAGCAGCAGCGTGAGCTCCTGCCTTCACCACAGCCGTCCCAGCAACAGCAAGAGCAGCTGGCTGTCCTGGCATCTGCGTTGCTGCGCTTGTGGGGCTGCTTGAGCGAGTTCTTTGGCAGCAAGGGGCCACCCAGGTGATACCCACCATTGCCCCCGCTGCTGAGCTGGCAATGCAGGTGCTGACAGGGCCCCAGGGTGGACTTGCCCCCAATGCAAGCAACCCCAAGTTCCACCAGGCGCGGCAGCGTGCAGCAGCATCTGTACTGCTGCTTGGTGCCTCGCTCAACGATTGGGATAATGCACTCACAGCTGAGACGGCCAGCAGGGGTCAGCCACGCAGCAGCAAGAGGGCAGCCTTACCAGAGGAGGCAGCAATGGTGTCAGATACTGTACAGTGTGTTTTCATCATGCACTTTGCAGTGCTCACACAGGCTGCAAGGCAGCAGCAGCAGCAGCAGCAGCAGCAGCAGCAGCAGCAGCAGCAGCGGCAGGAGGCCGCAGATGGTGCCAGCAGCAGCAGCAGCAGTAGCTGGGCCCCTGCAGAGGCCAAGCATATACTGCAGCAGTTGGGCTTTCCTCTGGATCTGGTGCCCGACTATGCAGCTGTTGTGTACAGCAGGGTGACAGGCATTGTGAAAGACAGTGAGGTGCAGCCGTACAGCTTGAATGGTGGGCTGCAGTTGGTGCAGAGCAGTCTGGATGTACGCACTCTGGCTTTGGAGCACCCTCAGTGGTCTTCGCGCTACTCGAGTGCCATAGCAGCAGCAGCAGCAGTAGCAGCAGCAGCAGCAGCAGCAAAGCCTGCTCGTGGCAGCAAAGCCTGCTCGTGGCGGCAACCACGGGGTTATTGAGGCACAGCATGCTCTTGGCCAAGGTTTCCACCCAGCACAGCTGGCGTGCGTGGTGCTTGCGTTCCTAGCTGTGTTGGGTGTGAAGCAGGACAAGCTGCTGCCAGCCGTCGCAGCACTCACTTTCATCCCCAGGCTTCTCCGTTACACTCTCCAGCAAGTCAAGGCAGGGATGTCGACAGCAGCGCCTGATGTGATGCAGCGCTACACACAAGATTGCCTGGAGTGCATCTGGCTAGGCCTGGGCAAGCAGCTGCAGCAGGCATCTGGGGTGGCCGAGGCAGAGCTTGAGGGTGACGGCTCGCAGGTAGCAGCGGCAGCAGCAGCTGATGGTGGAGGCAGCAGCATCCTGTGGGCTGACACGTGCCACACAGCAGCTGGCACCGACTTCATGGTACCCCCTGATGCTGAGGGCCGGCTGGGTCTGTTGTGGAACATCTACAGCAGCTGCCTATTTGAGGCCACTGACGTCTACAAACGTGAGTGCTGCACCGTCAGCAATGCGCACCAGCGACAGAGGCTGGGTCAGCCGTTGTGGGCTTGCTAGGCAAAGGCGGGCTTGTTGAGTGTGGCTGGTGCACAGGACATCGCCAGGGGGCCGTGAGCTCTAGCCGCCCTACTCTGTCACCTGGCACAACCTGTTGCAAGGCCCGCTGTCGCAAATGCCAAGTTCTTGCTAGGCCGTGCCAACACCTGCCGCCTGTGGAGTAGCCGTCGGTAGTGGGCATAAGGGGCGCTGGACATGGTAGAGGTTGACCATGTACACTGGCTGTGCAGCAAGCTTCACCCTCTGTGCTGTTTCACCCTTTCAAGTTGCACCACACTGCTGTGAGTATCCAAGTGTGCCAAGCCTGGAGCACAGCCCGACAGGCCTCAACCTGCTAGTGCATGCCTCCTGCTGTCCTTACCAACTCGTGACTCCCGCGTGTGTTCCTCCTCTGCTCGCCGATGTCACACAGTGGTTGTGAACAATGCGGCCTTCCACATCCCGTTGCGCCAGCCCATGCGCGCCAGTCGAGTCCTGGAAGCGACCCTGCGGGCAGTTCGCAATGAGGTGCGTTTGGTTGACCTTGAGGGGTTTCAAGGCCACTCAAATTTTGCGATGTCGGTCATCAAAACCACGTCAGCAATTTAACGGGCGGATGACGCACACGGCGCAGATGTCCGCACCACCGGGCAGCCAGGTCGGGCGTCGGCCCAAAGGGCTGTCGGCGCTTCGCAGTATCGAAGATGGTGTGTTGAGCCACCTGGACACTTGAAGGCTGACACCAGCTGCCGGGTATTTCCTGCTTGTCCCCTGTCATGCAGGCTCATTTCAAGCACCCGGAGCTCAAGCTGGACATGGACATTGCCTGGACATCATTCATCACAACACCAATAGGCCTCACGAAGCTGGATGACCCCAGGGGCCCATGCTGAACAAGCGGCTGGGCATGCGGTCCTGCTCGGAGCTCATCAGCACCCTCAAGGCTGGGTGCCAGCCGCAGGGGGCTGAGGTGGTGGGCCATGATGTGTTTGAGATGCGGGTGGTGCTGGCGTCATTTGTGACCATGGCTGGGCCCTCACTGCACGCCTGGGCCAGAGGTGAGGGGTCTTCTGGGGTAGTTATGCACCAGCAGGCATGACACCTTGTTGGTCACCTACTAGAACATCATCTACTACCTCTGAGAGCAGACGGCAGGCCAGCAAATATGCATCTGCGCCATCTGCCCGTGAGTGCCGGCCAACATGCTACACCTAGTAAGCCTGCCGCATTAGGGTTTAAGGGCTAGGTTTAGGGTACCCTAAACCCTAAACCTAAGCGCGCCACCGGTCTGTGTTACTCATTGTGTATATAGTCAATATGAAACTGAGTAAGCTTAGAATCATGGTGCTCTGGGTGCTTGGTTCCCTGCGAGTGCGTGCCCTGGTTGGTTGCCAACACGCCAACCTGCTGTTGCTGTTGCTGGCGGCGTGTCACACTGCAGGGGATGCATTCGCTGTGGTGGGTGACCAGGAACTGAAGCTGAGGGTGCAGCCTGGCAGCTCCGTCTTTCGGCTGGAAGCGCAACCACTCAGGCCGCAAGGCAATGCAGGTGCTGGCAGGGAGCCGGGGCAGTTGAACACTCAGGTGAGAGCACCCTGTCTGTGTGGTGCACCATGCTGCATGTCTGTGTGATGCAGCCCTGCACCTTCCAGGCTGCTGCCCATTCTTTTGTTGACCCAGCAGAGCACGCTGTAAGGCTGTACATGGCTTGCAACTGCATGCCACAAGATGACACTGCAAGTAGTTTGGCTGCTGCTGGCCCCAACCCTGAGCCGTGTAGGTGTGTTGTGTGGCTGCAGGAGGCTATCGCAGCGCCATGCTACCCTGCATGGCTTTACCTCACTGGCAGGAGCTTGCTGACACTAGGGCGCCTCGTGCAGGTGGCCCCTGGTTGGCTGCAGCACATCACACAGGGCAGCCTAGCTGGCACTTCCTCACGCAGCACCATCAGGCACCTGATGAAGGTGTCACTGGCTGCGCTGTGATGAAGGTGTCACTGGCTGCGCTGTGGCTGCACCAGCAGCTGCAGGACCTGCGGCAGCACCCCAACCAGGCAGCAGCAGCAGGGGTGCCTTCAGGGCTACTGCAGGAGATGTGCCAGCTGGCAGGTGAGCTAGGTCCAAAGTTTGAGGACCTTGCTGCCATGTGTTTGGGAGCTGCAGCAGCAGCCCCGCAGGTGGGGAGCCTCACTGGAGAGGCGGCAGTGTTCAAGGCTCACCTGCAGGGCTGTGCTGAGGGCTGGCTGCCCACAGGGCTGCAGCAGCTGGGGGCCAAGGTGTGAGCCGCATGGCCGCAGAAGTATGCCTGCAACGACGACCGCTGCATCAACCTGAGCGGCCTGACAGAGCAGTCATGTGCGAAGCTGCGGTGTGGCGGTTGCAAGGTGCGGGGCGGTTTGCCTAGGGGTGATTTTGTATGCCCTCTTCTGCTCTCTCACCTCAGACCAGGAGGAGGGCCCTGCAAATGCCTTGTGTACATATCATGTACAACATGCACTTCAAGAACCACGTCACATGTGGTGCACATGTCATGTGCCTTGTGTCATATCTGGGCAGGTCTAAAGCAGGTTACCTGCCGCCGCCCGCCCACGCAGGCTGCCTACTACTGCTGCAAGGAGCACCAGGTCCGCCACTGGAAGCAGCACAAGCAGGTCTGCAAGCACCTGCAGCAGCTGGCGGCAGCAGCGGCAGCCACCGGGGATGACTGACTGGCCCCTGGATCTGTGCACTCGAGCCAATACCTGTGGTGCTGTTGGTGTGGTGTGCAGCAGTGTGTTCAGGTGGCAGCTTGGTGGTGTACCAAAGCATGCACGTTTTGAGGTGGAGGGCTCAGCCCGGCTGTGCAGTCACTGCTGGCAGGGGACACCCTCATGTCCAGCAGACTCTGGAGCTGTGAGGTGGCTGCGGTGGTGCCAACCCCTGCAGGGGGTGTCCTTGTAGGGATGGAAGTCCGTCTACTCGGGATGGTCCCTCGCCGCTTGCAAAACAGGGGTGTTGAGACCGTGTACGTTTGGTGAATTTCCCAGCTGTTGTACAACTGGCCAGTGGGTGTGCAGCATGGGTCCCTGCTACCTTGGGGGATGAGTAAAGCCATTGACTGTGAACGGCAAGCACATCGACTGGAATCAAATGTGCTCATGTTGGCACTCTCAAGTGAATAAATTGGGCCAGCTGCCACTATACTGAAAAGGAAATGGAGTTGGGGGCATGTGACTGTTGCTTGACGGTTATGAAAGAAAGGTGTGTCGTGTGAATGTGAGGAGATGTTACATGCCTGGGCCTTCTAAACAAAGCAGTCAGACAGTACAGCTGCAAGTGTCTTGGTACATAGTGCGCCTGCACTGGGGCCAGCAACAAAACACAGCACCCATCCCACACTGTACATAGGCTTGGTGTACAGGACACACCAGTGTGGGTATAGGGCATGCGATCGTGTGTACACAAAGTAATTGTGGCTGCGCCTGCAACTACGTGCAGTACAAATACAACACTATGTACTAATTGTACAGCACAAGGCTATGAGCTGGCTTTTGAAACACAACAAACACAAGGCGTAGACCCAGCAAGGCAGATGAGTCATCCAGCAGGCTGGATGAGTCATCTGACTAAGACCTGTTGTACAAAGCAACAACAAAAGCAACACCGCACACCTGGACAAAGGAACACACGCTGCAAGTGACTGTCTGCGACTGTACATCCCTGCAGTCTACTGCTGCACCCTCTGCCATGCATGCAGACGTGTCAAGCATCAATGTAGATGTGTGACTGCGTTGTGTACGTATCTGCAAAGTACATACCAACATAACATGCTGTGCACCTCCTGAAGTTAGGCCAGACCAAGCCAGGCATGGCACCAGCTGATGGACAGGCATATGCACTGACACATACTGCAACAACACAGCAGGCTGCAAAAACACCCACTGCAACAGGAAGCACATCAGTGGCATGCACATGCACACATGTACTTGCACAAAGGCAAGGCCATGCATGCATGTGCTTGCACGCAGGCATGCACATGCATGCCATGAATGAAAGGGCTGTCAAGGTGGCGTGTGAGCCAGCGTCGCACAGGGGCCTTGGTGCAAATACAAAACCCTCGCCCCAGGCTCAAAACCCTGCTTTTTGAAAGGCACAGAGACAAAACCCTGGGGTGTGTGGAAACACCGCCAGGGTGTCAGGCAAAAGGAAGTGCCCCGCAGGCAGTAGGGGGTTGCCACACGACAACACAATGTGATGCCTGCTGCCATACAAACCTGCTGCTGCTCTGCCCCAGCAACATATCTGCTGGCGTCGATCAGAACATATCTGCTGCTGTTCGACGCCGGCAACAAATCTGCTGCTGTTCAACTCCAGTAACACCCCTGCAGCACTCCCACACACCCAGACACAGTCCTACACTCGCATAGGCAAACAGGTCGCCACAGTGACTGCCACATGAAGATGAAAATGGTTTAGAGGCTGCTGCAACCAAGAGACACCCAAAGGGGCAACCCTGGCAACACCTTGCATCCCTCACTCCTGTGACGGACCAAAGTCTACACGCCACCAGGCAAGGTCACCTCAGCTGTCCACAATCTCGTATGCCTTACTTGGCCCTGCCCCCCATCCAGCTCCTGCTGACCTTGCTGCCCTCCTGCCCCCCACCCCCCTGCTGGCCAGCACCCCCAGCCCCTGGGGCCCCTACACCCCCTGCTGCTGCTGCTGCCCCGTCAGGCCCCTCAACAGCCTCCACAATGGTCCAGTCCTCACTCCCACTCTCACGGGGTGAGCCAGAGGGGGGGCTGGGCCCACTGAGTGTATCGAGGCCGGCAGCAGACAGCGCGGCTGCAAAGCTCTCCCCAAAGTTGAAGGGCGACCCTGGCTGCTCGTGATCCTCACTGTGGGCGATGATGCTGGCATACAGGCTCGCATCACCCTGCCATTGCTCGGACGCAACCCCTGCTGCTGCTGGGGCTGAGGCGCCTGTGGCAGCGGCAGCTGCTGCTGGTGCTGCTGAGTCACTGCTTCCGCCAGCCTCTGCCGTGCTCGTGTTGTCAGCGGCAGCAGCAGCAGGCGCCTCGACAGGCAGTGCAGACATGTGCAGTGTGGAGGGCACCTGCATTGCCCCCTCGACATCCTCAGCAGACAGCAGCAGGCCAGAGCCGTACATGCTGGCATACATCGACTCAGACCCCACTGCTGCTGCTGAAGCTCCTGCAGCACTGCCGCCCTCGTCCATTGCTGCTGCTGTCTCCACCACAGCAGCAGGTGCATCCCCTGCACCTTCAGCTGATGGTGTCACTGCAGCAGCAGCAGCAGTGACATCATTGTCACTGCTGCTGCTCCTGCTGCTGCCAGCTGCACATGCTGCTGCTGTGTCACCGGCAGGGCCCTGGCCCCCGAGGCCTCCCAGCACACTATCTGCCAGGTGCTCCTGCAGCTTGCTGACCGCGCTGCTGCTGCTGGACTGCAGGGTGAAGGCTGTGCCGGCAGTCATGCCGCTGAATGCACTCGAGTCTGTGGCAGCAGCACTCACAAGGCTGAAGCTGTCGCTGACGGCCGTCTCAGCAGCAGACGCAGTGCTGCTGCTGCTGCTGCTGCCGCTGTCGCCAGCGCTGTCGGTGCTCGCCAGAGCAGGCACAGGCTCAGCAGCAACAGCAGCAGCAAGAGCATCCAGCTCTGCTGCTGCTGCTACTGCAAGTCTCCTGTCAGGGATGTTCATAAGGTCAGGCATGGCCTCAGAATCATCAGACTCCTCCTCCTCCTCATCATCATCAGCAGCAGCCGCAGCAGCAGCCGCAGCAGCAGCAGCCTCGGGCACTGGTGCCTTAGCCGCAGCTGGCCCCGCCACTGCACCCTTGACAGGCTCTGCCTTCTGCTGCTCACCACCTTCTGCTGCTCCTGCTGGCAGTGCACCCATGATATCCCCCTCCTGCACACCGCCCTCCAACACGCCGCCGCCGCTGCTGCTGCTGCTGGTGGTGGAGTCAATAGTGGTGTTCTCGGCATCAAGTGTGGGTCCTGCTGCTGCTGCTGCTGCTGTCACATCCCGTGTGCCGCTGCTGCTGTTGCCGCTGTGTCCCACCCAGGAGGCAAGGGCCTCAAAGCTTGCAGCAAAGAAGCTGCTGTTGCCCAGGGCAGCAGCACCAGCAGCTGCAGTGGCACCAGCCGCCGCCGCACCAGCAGCAGCTGCAGCCACAGGTACAGCAGCGCTCGCCACATCAGCAGCAGCATCTGCGTCGTCCTCTGGAGCCTGTGGCAGCGGCATCATCACGCCTGATGCATCATCAGCAGTGGCACTGCCTGC
>QAXK01005763.1:0-13598 GCA_004335735.1 Chlorella sp. KRBP
CCAGGCGCGGCATGATCATGGCCAGCCACAGGTTGAGCAGCAGGCTGGGTAGCCAGCCTGTGATGAAGGCCCGCATGAAGGACTGCAGGCTGCTGCCCTGCTCACGACCCACACAGTACCACTGCCAGTAGAAGGCCGACTGCAGCAGCAAGCAACACAAGACAATGTCAGTCGAGGGGTCATAAGCACACAACCTGTGGCCAACAAGAGCACAGCAACAGGTCCCTATATGTAAGCTGTTCCCAGAGCTTCAGCTTGCATGCACAGCAGCTACTCATCCAGACAGCCGCTTGCGAGTCCACTTCACTCCTCAATACGTATGCATACATGCGTCCTGTAGCAATACTCACGTACTGCCCGCCATTGATGTCCGGACAGAACACGTACTCCAGCCGGCTGGCTGCGCTGGTGACCAGTGTGATGGGGAACAGCACCAGCAGCAGCGTCAGTGGCCAGGTGAGTGCCGTGCGCCAGTCTCGCTCCACCCTGGACATCCACACATGCTGCCAGTTGACCTCCTCTGGCCCGGGGGCCGGGTGCACCTGGAACTTGGTGTTGTCGTGGGCGTAGATGCGGGTGCTGGCCGCCATCATGGCCGCGCTCTGGGTCTTGAACAGCACAAACCAGCTGGGCGTGAAGGCTGTCGCAAAGGCCTTGCGCCGGGCCTGCTCGATCTGGGCCTCCAAGCTCCTGATCGTTTCCTGTATGTGCAGGCAGCACAGCATACAGAACGTCATGTGTTGTCATTTCATGCAACTCGGGACTTGCGTGGAACCATTGGGTTGTGGTGGCTGAATTCCGAGAGCTTGCACGGAAACGTAAAGAAAGTGCCAGCGCTCAGACACATGCAATAGTGGGCAGGCTACGCCTAGCTGTCTGACCAGAGCAGCCCTACCTGGAGCTCAGGGATGATCCTGACTGTGGCACCCTGTGGCAAGCAGCAGCTGCTGTTGGGCGAGTCTGCGCAGTGCATCGCACAGGCGCAGCAGCCGCAGCCGATGCTCTCGGCGCAGCACCCAAACAGCGGCCCGCACATGCCAGCCAGCCGCAGCGGCTCCCTGCCTGTGCGCTGCCTCTTCAGCTCCGCGCGCTCCAGGGCCGCGACTGCTGCCTCCCACTGCAGCAGCAGCTTGTCCACGCCCTTGTGCTTGATGACAGGGATGGCACGGTCAAACTCCCCCGGGAACAGCCTGGCAAAGGTGGAGGAGACGATATCGTAGGTCTCGCGCTTTGGCAGGTCCTTCAGCTCCCTCGTGTAGAACGCCCACCGCACCCGCGACCAGCCGCGTACATGCGCAGGTGCCATGCCGTACGCCAACATGCGAGGCCTCCTGGCATAGATGATCCTGAAGCGTGCTTCATACTGGGCCTTCCAGGGGTCCATGGCCTTGTACACAGCCTGCTTGGCTGCAGCTGCCTCCTCAGCTTTTGCGCTGATGGCAGCTTCAACGAGCGCTGCCTCATTGCTTGTGCTGCTCGGCCTGCTCTGCTGCTGCCCGATGAGCGCACCCTCTGAGGCTGCAGTCGCAGCTGGGGTCAGCTGGTGGTCAGACAGCAGGGGGCTGGTGACCCTGCTGGGGCCCTGGCCAGAGCCACCTTCCTGGGTCAGGTGGGAGCGCTGCTCTGCAACACCCCCTGCTGACCAGCGGTGGTGGAAGGACTGCGGGTAGGGCTGGTACTGCAGGGCCCCTGTGCCGCCAGTGGTGGCCGCCCTGAAGCCCTTGCTGCCACTCAGCTGCGGGTGCACGCCATACGGGCTGCTGCTGCTGAAGTTGGTGTTGAGCAGAGCTGCGTCTGCGGGCAGCCCCCAGGGCTGCGGGGGCACGGCCAGGTGGCTGACGCTGGGGTAGGGCAACAGGGGTGCTGTGCAGGCAGCTGCTGCTGCGCCACCCGGCGTCCCCGACCTGCTGGGAGGGAGCTGGGGGCATGGCGGTACGATGATCGCCAGGTGGTCGGGGCTGAAGCGCTGTGTCGCGCTGTGCTGCAGCTCAAACGACGACGAGCTGCGCCCAGACTTGCCCCGGCCCGGCAGGGGCGGGTGCCCAAACGCGGACATGCTGCTGCCACCAAAAGGCGCTGCACCGCCACCGCTGGATCCCAAGCCAAGGTTGTGGGGTCCTGCCGGCGGCAAGCTGCTGCTGCTACTGCTGCCTCCAATGGACGTTTGAACTGTTGACAACTGCCTGTTTGATGAGTCACTGCAGTCTGGCCGCATGCCCTGCACCCCACCTCCTGCTGGCTGCAGGCCACGTGCAGCACCACCGTGTGTGCCCACACCATGTGCAAACTTGCTGCCCTGGCCAGTCACGCTGTGGGTGCGTGGGCTATTGCCCCCTGCAGCAGCTGCGGCTGGGGGGACAGGCTTGTCAAAGTGCAACACAGGCCTGCGTGCTGCGTAGCTATGGTTGCTGGTGGTGGAGTCAAAGCTGTCTCGCCTGCCGTCTGTTGGCGGTGTGTTGGTGCTGTCGCTGTTGCGTGTTGAGCCCGCAGACACAGGCCCCCCGGGTTGCCCTCGGGGGCTGCCTAGGGGCGACCTGTGCTGGCGGCTGTAGCGGGGTGGCAGACTGGCCAGCTCGACTGCAGCCTGTGCGGCAGGGGTAGGCTGGTCGTCTGTTGCCAGGCCGTCAGAACCCCACTGCTGCGGCTGCTGTGCCTGCTGCTGCAGCGGGCCTGATTGCGCCTGCTCAGACATCTGCTGAGTCAGCAGGGACAGGCCGCCGGTCCTCCTGCCATTTGTGCTGTCACTGCTGCTGAAACCAACTCCCTCGCGCTGCTGGAACACAGCTGCTGCTGCTGCTGCTGCGGGGTCCTGTGATGGGGACGTGCCCCTAGAGCTGCCGCTGCCTGCAGCGGGGCCACAGACAGATGTCGTGATAGCTGCAGAGGTGGCTGCTGCAGGTGCTGATGCATGCCCCTCGAGGCCAGCCAGCTGCAGACCACCAGCCGACATGCTGCCACGTGGCCGCCCCAGCACACAGTTGCTGCTGCTGCTGCCAAACATGTGTAGGGCAAGATCACCGGGATCCAGCCGCCCTGCACCCAGTTGCCGTGCGGAGGCGCCAACTCGATTGCGCTGCTGCAGGCGCAGCTGCAGATTGCTGCTGCTGATCAGGGTGGTTTGCTGCCTGTGCTGCGGCAGCACGGTGTGAGCAACAGCTGCCGCCCCGCTCCCATCAACCCTTTCACGCACACTGTGTGGCCCACCAGCTTCATATGCGCCATCACGGACTGACAGTGGGTTAGGCGAGCGAGGGGTGGGCGCCGCGCTGAAGGAATACCCAGCTGCCATAGCAGCAGCCATCCTGGCACTTGCAAAATCGGGGTTGCCCACCGCTGCCCCTGCGACTGAGCTGTCAGTCCCTCTCGGCCCTGGCCATGGCCCCACACTGCGGAAGCTGCTGCACCTGCTGGCGCCAGGGGTTGGTGCAACGCTGGCTGCGCCGTTGGTGTACAAGCCGGCGTATGGCGTGCTCGCTGCGCCCGCCGCTCGGCCAGTGGCCGGGTACATGTTTGCGGCCCCGCGGCTGATTGCAGCCATGCGATCTGCTTCAGCCATCGATTTGTTCAGCTCCTCCTGCACCTTGTTGACCTTTGCCAAGTGCTTGTCGCGCTGCTTTGCAGTGATCTTGCCACTCTGGAAGTCTTGCTCGTACTGCAGGGTGCAGCAGCAGCAGGGGTCAGCTTAGCACTGGCCTGTTACACTGCTGCACACCGACCTGCTGCATGGCTACGTCGTCATGTATCTGGCAACAGAAGGCATGCCAGACATGCTGTGTGGCATTGCAGCTTACCCTTTGCTCGATTTCATGTATCCGCGCCTGGGTGAGCATCATCTGGTCCTCTGGCCGCCCATCAGTCAGCCTAGCCTCAGTCAGGAGGCTCAGGCTGCTCAGGTGGCTGCCCTGGCTCAACCGAGCCAAGGGGTGGTTGCTGGCTGCACCACATACAGACGACGGCGGTGGCATCACAGGACCTGGAGCACCACCTGCGCCGGAGGCCGGGACTGCTGTCCCAAGCGCCCCGTCAGTGCTGGTCTGGCAGCTCGCCACATGGCTCTGGCGCCTGGCAAGTTGCCTGGGGCCGGCCACCCCGCCGTTTGACACTGCAGCAGCAGCAGCAGCAGCAGCAGACGGCGGTGCGTGCAGCTCCAGGGACAGCCTGCTGGGGCCTGTGCACTGCTGCAGCCCAGGCCCCATCAGCTGCTGCTCCTGGAACATGCGCAGGGCTTGGTCCCCAAGGGGCCAGCTGTCGGTGTCATCGAGTTGCGGGTCGCCTGTGTAGCGCCTGTAGCCCGACACACCCCAGGCGCGAGGCCGGGGCATGAGGCGGTCTGCCCAGGAGCCAAGCCAGGTGAGCAGCCTGTGGGGCAGGGAGGACTGCGCAGCAAGCCTATGGGCCCTGGACACACGCAGCAACAAGCAGCAGCAGCATACACACAGACACTTCAGCAACACCCCTCATGTGCTTGTTGTCGGCGGAAAAGATAGGGCAATCACTGTCATCCTGTGCTGCCTTGTCATCTGATTGCAGTCAGCTGTAAGCTTGACAAAGTCAGTGGAGCTGTGTGCGACACATGGTGGCATAGCAAGAGAAGACAAACAGCCCCGGCAACACATGCAGGACAACAGCCAGGCAACAGACAGCTGTGCATAAAGCGCAGCAGGCACTGCCACATTGCCCTGACACTCACTCTTCCAACTCAGGGTATGGGCAGCACGGCTGCACGTCTGTCACCAGCACAGCATAGTGCTGCGCATTGACAGCAATGGGAATGTCCATGCCCTGGAATTCCATGAAGGTGTTGATCGTCTTCCTGAAGCGCACGCTGGGCTTTGCCAGCAGCGGCCTGTGGGCAACCTTGTCCAGCCAAGGGTCATGGTGCCCAACATCGCTCAGCGTGGTCTCACACTTGGGTAGATGTTCTGTGGGCAGCTCCTTCCACCAGTGATAGGCAACCCTATGTGCGTCGTACAGACTGTCCGCCCCGCAGCCCTGCTGGTGCGACACCTGGTTCATGAGGTTGTGGACTGCCTCCTCGCTCTCATCTGCTGCTGCCACCGCTGCCAGCGCTGCAGGCGTCAGCTCCTGGCCAGCGCCCACGGCAGCGCCAGCCACTGCTGTCGTCTGCAGGAAAGAGCCCCCTACGGGTGACAGCGCCCTGCTGGTGCCGTTGCTGCTGCTGCCTGCGTTGGCCCGCTGCAGAGTGTGCTGCTGGTGGTAGCTGGCGCTCGCACTCCAGCACGGTGGTATGGCGCCGTTCTGGCTGACGGGTGATGGCTCAGAAGAGGACTGCAGTGAAGCCTGCTGCACACGTGGCCGGTGCTGGCGGCTGCTGGCGCTCGTGCTGGAGCTGCCGTTTGAGGAGGCCTGCAGGTTCCTGCCAAAGCCCTGCTGCGAGGTCTGGACGCTGGCACTGCCCTGCTGCTGCTGGGGCGAGGGCTGCCGGGGCTGCTGCGCTGCCTGGGCAAAGGCTGACTGCTGCTGCGGCGGCTGCGTAGCTTGTGCTCGCTGCAGCTGCAGCTGCTGCTGCTGTGGCTCCTGATGCTGCATCAGCTGAACCACCTGCTGCTTCAAGCTGCCAACTGCGCGCCGGTCCTGCGAGCTACCCCCAGACATCTTCCCTTTGGCTTTCCTCTGCTGCCGCGCATGTGCTGCTGCTGCCCCCAGCGGATCCACACCCACGCTCAACGCCACGCCAGCCGCTGCGATGTTGCTGGCAATGCCGTCTGAGTTGGCGAAGGGAGACCACCGGGGCCCTGCTTGCTGCTGACCAGGCTGGTCTGGGCTCGTCGACTGCTGCTGACTGCGGTGCGTTGCAGCCTCTGGGTCCAACATGAACACGTCCACGCCGCTGAGGTCCGGCAGGTGCTGCTTGCTGAAGTCCACGGAGCACTCATGGGCGTGCCGCTTCTTGCGCCCTGCTGTGGAGCCGCTGCCACCGCCGCTGCCAGGCGCTGCTGCTGCTGTGGGCTCATCCACCAGGGCGACAGTCACGTCTTCCTGCGAGATGGGGGCCAGCGTGGCCTCCATGTTGCGCTGCAGCTGCTTCCCACTACCAGCAAAGCTCATCGGCCCTCTGTCCAAGGTACTGGCATGCATGCTGCTGCTGCGGCTGCTGTCGCTGCTGTTTGCCGCCATGGCTGCCTCTGCAAAGGGTGCCTGCAGGGTCACGCCACACCCCGCAAACGACACATCCCTGCATGTGTTGTACCCACTGCTGGGCCCGCTGGTCTGGCCGCTGCTGGTGCCTTGCATCTCAGGCAGGGGCGAGGGCGTGGGGCTGGCACTTGGGGTGCTGCCAGCGCTGCAGCCCTCAAGGCCTGGGCTGCTGGGTGCTGAGGTATGGATGATGCATGTCCCTATGCTGCTGCGCTCGTCAATGCTGTCAAGGCTTGTGATGCTGGCCCGCAGGTTTGCAGCCTCTCTGCTGGTGTGCTGCGCAGCACAACCCCCGCCCAAGCTGGGGCCCCTGCTGGCACCTGCCCCGCTGTCCTCGTCTGCTGCCACCTGGCCAGAAAACGCACCCAGGATTGACAGAGGGACGCCGGTCCCAGCTCCTGCTGTGCTGTTGCTGGCACGGCTGAGGGTCGAGGGGCCACACGAGCTGCCTCCACTGGCGCCAGTGCCAGCCATGCCACTCACAGCAGAGATGGTAGAGCCAAATGCGCTGCTGCCGGAGGCCCCTGAGCTCTGCAGGACCTGGGAGCTGCTGCCGCTGCCGTCAGTGCTCAGCAGGCCACTACTGCTGCCAAAGCCTGCCGTGGGCGACCCTGCAGCTGCATTCGCTGCTGCAGCCAATGCAGCTGCATGTGCTGCCCGTGCTGCGGCTGCACAAGGGCTGGCGTCGGCGCCGCTGGAGCTGTTGCGTGTAGCGCTGAGCGGTACTGCTATGCCGCCCCTGCTGCTGGGCCTGCTGGCGCCCAGTGATGCATCCAGCCTGTACTCCAGGGAGTCTTCTGTGATAGTGCGCATGTGCTTGGGCACAGAGGGCCAGAAGGAGCTCTGCCCGCCAAAGCCGCTGCCGGCAGGCTGCAGCACATGATAGCAGGGCACAGATGGACACACAGGCTTTGTCAGAATTCACACGTTGTGCCACAGCCTGTTCGCTCCCTGCAGCTGAATTTGAGCACTTGGTCTTGTATTCCCCTTGTAGCGAAGTGCCCTGCTGCAAACGCTGGAACCACAGGTGCATGCGATTACGTCACGTTGATGGTGACAAGACATGCCGTACCTGTGCAGCTGTCAGGCTATGCAGCTCGTTGATGGTTTGGTAGGTGGGTGGTGTGCCTGTGGTGACCCCCTCTGCAGCACCAGGACTGAGTCCCTGCTGCAGGCTGCCGACCGCGCCTCCTTTGCTCCCCCTGCTGCCTGACCGTCGCAGCTTCTTGCCGATGCTGTCTAGAGCAGCCAAGGCCCCGCCCCCACTGCTCTCACTGCCGCTGCTGTTGTCTGCGCCCCCTTTGCTGCTGCTTGTGGCAACAGAGCCGCCCTCGGAGCCCCCAATGCATGCCGCCCCTGCACTGCTGCCAGACGACCGTCGCTTGCCGCCGCCGCTGAGGCCGCCTCCAGCAGTAGACGCACCGCTTTCCGACCCTGCTGCTGTTGCAGGGCCGGAGCCCATGCCCTCTGATGAGTCCTTGCTGTTGCGCAGCGATGAGTCCATGCAATCAGAGCCAGCTGTGCTGTGTGCAAGGCCAGCCGTGGTTGTGCGCGACATCACGCCTGAAGACTGCCAGTTGAGGTGCACCATGCGATGGTCTGATCCCTCCTGGCTGAGCATCAGGGGGCTGCGCTGCGGTGACGTCTCGTTCGTGTACGACCTGTAACTCTCCTGGGAGCTGCTATTGAACATTTTTGACGCTGTCTTCGTCACCACCCCGCGCATGAACTCGCCGGCATTCCTCCAGCTCCTGCCCACAAAGCTCTCCCTGCCTTTTGGTGCTGGAGGCCTGTCTGAGGCACGCGGCGTGCTGCACAGCTCAGGACCGGGGAGCTGCTCTGCGCCCCCGTCAGGCTCCTGCAGCACAAAACAAGGTCAGGTTGTGTGCTCAGCTGGCCCTGGTCTGCAAAATCTGCAGTCCATGATTCATAAGGGTGATGTGGACTGGCCACACATGTGTGCTATGTCCCGATCGCAAACAGTCCAGGCACACCTTTTTGGGAGGGCAGCTGTCGTGTGCCTGCTGGTCCTTCAAGAGCTTCCGGACCTTCCTGCTGAGCATGTCAGCATCAGCCTGCTGAGTCAGTGCCATCCAGTAGTTTGGATCATCACCTGTGACAGATAGAAAGCAAGTCAGGGTGACGTCAAACTGGCATTCTGCATCGCCTTCAGTCTTACGAGTGCGCTGAGCGTAGGTTGCAGGAACACTTGCCAATGCTGCCGGCTGGCTGTGTAGGGCATCAAGCATGCCAGGTGTCAAGGGTGCAGCACTCACCTCTTGACAGGTAGTGCTGCCGTGCAAAAACAAAGACCTTGAAGTAGATTGCCAGGCGCCACATGACCCACAGGTTGTAGCAGATTGTAAGTGCAAAATGCAGCCTGCAGCAGGGACACGCGGCACACCCAGCGTCAGCACCCGGTTGCTGCAGCCCTGTGTGCCCCTTGGTGGCATGCAATTTGCAGCATCGGCATGGCTGGGGTATGCAGCTGGCACTGACAACCTGGCCATTTCAACAGGACGGCACTCTGTAAGTATCCACCCCTGTGGTCTGGTCACAATGTTTGCTGCAGGAGCTGGACAGCCACAGCCATCCTGCTGCTCACCACATGACATCAGAGCCGCGTGGCAGTGCTGCAATGGTAAGCTGCATGAGCTGGCTGCGGTTGATGCCTGCAGAGTGCTCCTTGCCCCTGTACTGGTAGTGCACAGGCAGCACTGCATGACAGCAAAGCACAGAGACAAAGGCAAAACACATGTATGATTTTCGGAATCAGCAAGCATTGCTGCAATACATGGCGATACAGAAATGCAGCTACAGCTGGTGTACAGCATGCAAAAGGGGACTGCAAAGCACTGCAACCATCATGGGCAGGGCTCAGTGCAAGACACATGCAGCCAGCTGACACACTTACACACAGCGCAGCCAACAAGGGCCAGTGGTGCAAAGATCTCCAGGCCCATCTTCAGTGCCTTGATCATCACCTGCAAGACACCAGGACATTACGTTCAGGAAGAAGACGCTGTAATTGCCTTGTATCTTGGTGCTCCTGCAACACCGCTGTGTTCGAATCGGCAGACTGCAGTAACCCATACCAGCTGCTGGCATGCTGTTGGCTGCTGAGTTGGCAGCTGTTGCCATGCTGTGACATCTGCTGTGCTCTACGGTTGGTTGTGCTGTGAGTGCTGCTCCTGAGCTACCTCACCATGGCATCCAAGCCTGAGCTCCGCAAGATTTCCTCGTCAGTCACAACCAACGCCGCCCAGAGCCACGCCCTGCAAGTGACAGTGTGCACGCAAGAGCACGGTGGGTTGTGACATGAAGTTGTTCGTGCTGCATGCAAGCCCTTCCTGCACAACACAACAACCACAGTTGTCCTGAAGCACAGCTGCAGTTCTGATTGAAACGTACCACAGGGAGCAGAAACCCCTCCTGGGCAAGTCCCGGGGCTTGACAGTGACAGTTGGAGACACCTGCAGAACAGAAGTGAAATCAGCTGCTTGCAATGGTAAAGCAACCAAACCAAGCCCCCCAGTTTCGCGGCGATTCAACAGCTGGAATGACAGTACATCACGCTTCAGTGTCTGCTTGTCAGGCAAGCACACACGTCCTGACGTGACTGCTACTAGGACTCAAGACCCACCAGACGGAAGCGGTAATGCTGTGGGAAGACTGTGCGTTGCAGCACACAAAACGCCAGGAAGAATATAAGACCCAAGAGAGTGTTCAGCCATAGCCTGCAAGGAGACAACACCTGTCAGCATCAAGCTGGCCAGCTGTGTGGACCTCAGAGGAGTTGATGACATAGCTCAGAGAGTTTCAGATAGCTTACGATGTTGTCAGCTGGGAGTCTGTGACTCTGTTGTCCGTGATGAGGCCCAGAATACTGTCTTGCTGTTGCTGCTGCTTGGTGATGTTGAGCAGCGAGTTTTCGCTGTGCCAGCTGTCATTCAGCAGACCATCTGCACCGCCCAGAACGTCCATTTGTCCACCCTACAGCAGCTCCAGGCCAGCTGCTGCCCCTACAGTGCGCTACCACATGTTCTGTTGGTCGGTTTGACTACAAGCCTGTTCTTTGCAGTTCACACGGAGTAACGACAAAGTGATGACGTTTCATTGTCGCAACCGACGGTAACCAGCCACCCTTGCTGAGGCGCTGTCGTGCCTTCAACGCCTAGCTGGGGCTGGGGCTGGCCGAAAACCCTGTTGACGCGCTACCCGTGAACGCCAAGCAGTTGCCTTGTGTGCAGAGAACCTGCTACAGAGTATCTGCATGTACCAAGTGCTGCAGGTCCGGCTGCATAACAACAGAGCCCCGATGTACAGCCAGGGTGTACAGCAGACAGCCAGCAACGGCCACTCAGACCTTTTTCGGGCAGGTACCGCAAAAACCACAGCAAACAGGAATGTGACGCGGCCAGTCATCGAGTATGCACCCGCACAGGGCGACAGCAGAACGCACTGTTGCGGTCAGCGTATGGAAATGCATCTTGGGGCACCTTTGGCTACTGTCCTGACAGGACCTTGGGTTCTGTACAGTCAGGCCATACCACACACCACTCACAGTCAGGCCACACCACTCACATACAAGCACATAAACAGCACACACACTGGCAGCCAGACAACAAGGGTGGCAGCTGACACAAAGGGCACATGGATGTGTATGCATTGTGTGTGCTGTTGCACATCAGCCACAGCTTGGCCAGACAACATGCATGTTAGGGCGCGCCCACAGCGACATGATACAGACTCACCCGGCCGCGCTCATGAGCAAAACCACTGCACACACACCTTCGGCCACACGCCACAGCCACCAGCCATATACACAGCAACCCAGGTCGGTCACCATCCAAGAGGCGCTCAGCTGGAGCATCAGGGGCGCAGCTCAGGTATCCTTTCCACATGATTGGATGGACTGCTGTATCACATACCCATACATACAAACACACCAATCCAACATTGAGTGCAGCCAAGACAAGAGCAGCCAGCCTGACCCTGCAGCTGCGGCCCTTGCCAAGGGTGCAACACAGCCACAACACACAAACACAGCCCAGGAGAAATGTGTGCTGCTGTCACAGCAGCAAACTGCTCAGGCGGCAGACCATTTGCAGCGTAGCTGCCATCGCAGCAGCTTAGAACAACACGTGCCATGTGTTGACATCACACGCTGAGGGGCCTGTCCACTGGGGGCTGTCAGCTGATGACTGCCACGAGCACAGTGATGTCATCAGGCTTGCCGCCTGAATACACCATGTCAAACGCCTCTGTGGCAGCGCGGCTGTAGGGCGTGGCACGGTGCTTGTCGACGCTGTTGTCAAACGCCACCTGCAGCAGGCATCAAAAAAGACATGCTAGGTGAAGTGCGTCGCAGAGGTGATACTTCTGCCCACCGTCATCACCCCTGGAGCACAGGCCATATCATGTGGAAGCCCCGGCCTTCCACATGAAGGTACCAGCAATGCCAGCCGACATGCGCAGCAGTCCCCCGCACACCCATACCTTTGCAATGCGCTGTGCCATGGCACCCGGCTTGGCTCCTCCTGCCAGCAGCTTGGACACCTCAGCAACCATCTCTGTCTCGCTCAGGTTGTCCAGCAGGCCGTCCGAGCCCATGACGATGACGTCACCCGCGCACACAGGCAGCGCAGCCAGGTCTGCATCACACGGGTTGTTGGCGTAGCGGTGGTGCCCCAGCTGGTAGGGGCAGCCAAACTCATGCTCCAGCTGCGCCGTGCGGAACTTGACCGTCATCTGCGCAGAGCGGCACAATAGTTGTGCAGCACACACCAACAAACGTTTGGGCGCCACCAAGGAAGCACACAGCCACAGCCACACTGTGGACGCAATGTGCTATGTAGGTTGAACCTGTGAACCCGTGCTGCAAACAACCAGCGCCTTCAAAAGCATTGGCTCAGCACTATCTCCAGCGTTACTTCAAGTGCAGTGTCCACAGAAAATACACCATGCCACGCCCTGGCCATTCGCACAACCACCCCACGCTGTCCCTGTTGTGAGGGATGCGCTCAAGCATAACTCAAGACTGTCCCCATCGTCACCCAGAGTCCCTGCCAGGCCTCACCTGCAGGTCCCCGTGCTGCAGGGAGCGCGGCCCCACTATCAAGAAGCCCGAGTCCCCCAGCGTTGCAGCCTGCAGGCGGCCCGTGTCCTTGTTGATGGTTAGTAGGCAGGCTGTACAGCTGCCCTGGACCCCCTCACTCTCGACGTGGCGGGCAGCAGTGGCCAGGACTGCGGCAGGCAGGCAGCAGGGTCGGCACATCTGGTGTCAGCCCTGCACCTGACTCACAGCGGCAGAACAGGCTCCCCGTTGCAGTGTGCTGTGCTGTTGCCAATCGTGTGCTGTGCCGTACTGCCGTACCTGTGAATAGACGCCGACCTGTCCACTGATGGAAAAGAAGCAATGCTGCACAGATGGAGAAACGTGCGCACGTGTGCACACCATGCCAAGCTATGGGCAGCAAGAGGCCTGCAGGCATCTGTATGCAGGGGGAAACCTACTTTTGTACACATCCTCGCAGCCCGCTGCCACCATGTGCTGGCATGTCTCCATAAGCGTGCGCGCCATAGTGCCAGAGTCAATGCCCAGCTCCTTCCACATGTACACACCATCAGCAACACCCATGCCAAAGACGTTCCTGTAGGCAGCAGGCAGCAGGGCATGCGTTGCACACAGCTTCCACACCACAACCCACAGCTGCACACCAGCTGTGCCTTCACGTTGATAGCAAGCATTCATGTGTGGAAATAGCGTACTGTACATGTTATGCTGCCGCACACGCTCTCCAAATTTCAACAGGGCCATCCCTGGCAAGCATGTGATGCCAGACAAATGTGGGGAGTGACAACGCCCACCACCAGTCCCATCCAGCAGAGCTTGCATTGTGCCTGCTGCTACGTGAGTGATCAGCGGTGTTGCTTACTGTCCACTGGCATAGAAGTAGGCGTCCTCTCCACCATAGCCAAAGCCCTTCATGTTCACCCCCCTGATCTTGTTCTTTATGACCTGCACGCCACAAGCAGAGCACAGCACGCGCAGATTCATGTTTGGCACACAGGTTTCATGCTGGCACTGCAGGACAACATCAAGCCACGTAGTCACAAGTTGCCTGCTCAGACGCAATACCAAAAAGATGTATCCTGTCAGCAACAGCTGCATGGGGCAGGAGCCATGCAGAACCCGCTGTTGGCTGCTGCAGCCATGCAACATCCCTGGCAACACCACATGCGCATGCACTTGTTCATGCCTGCATAGCCCACTGCACAAAATGTCCCCTGCTGCTGCTGATCTAGGCAGCACACTTTTGCAAACATGCTGCACAAACGCAACCACAGCAGTCCCTGCCAGAGCTTGCTCTCCTGCCTGCACCGTCACTGGTGCACAGCCATTCCTGCTGCTGATGGTCCAAGCAAGCAAGCAAGCA
>QAXK01005765.1:0-10880 GCA_004335735.1 Chlorella sp. KRBP
TGCACATGAGAGGGAAGCCCTCCCTCGCCCGCCTCAGGCCGCTCGCCGCCGCCGACCACGCCAGCAGCACCGCACGGGAGAGGTACACGCTGTGCCGCGCCCCCAGGTGCTGAGTCAGCACGCGCCAGCGGGAGGCCGCAACTGCCGCCAGCTGCCGCCAGGCCGCCAGCACTGCAGTGCGGGAGCAGGAGGGCCGAAATGAGCGCAGCAGCGAGCGCAGGATTGACAGACACGGCAAAGCCAGTTTGCTGTTTGTGTGCGCCCCAGGCATTGATACATTTCCCTGTCAGATTCACCACCTCACTTTCATCCCCGTAGCCCTCCCTCCAGGCTGAAACTGGCAACAGAAGCGCCATCACAACCGAAAGCAAGGCACAAACCAGCACAACCGAAGCAAGCCCATGGCCCTATGAAGCAGCAAAAGCTCGCCAAAGCAGGAGCCAGCCCGCACCCGAGTGGCGCAGGCGCCGGTCGCGCGCCCCCTTGAGCCCGTCCGCCGCTTTCCGCCTCCCCGCCGCCTCCTCCGCCGCCCACCTGCACACGCAACGAGCAGCACACACGATGTCTTGCTTGCTTCCTTGCTTTCTGAGCTGGCATGGGCATGCCCTGGCTTAGACTGCGTCACAGGGAGCAAAATTGCATGCAGCAACTGCAACAACTCACCGGCAACAAACTCAACCTTCGTGCCGCCGCCGAAGCTCCCCCTCGCCACCAGCAGGCCCCCCAGAAACGCCCTCGGTAGCGTAAACTTGCTAGGGTCAAGGCTAGGGTCGGCAACGATGCGCCATGCCAGCTCGCACACTCACTGTGTGCTTAGGTGCCTAGCTTTTTCCTGTGCTCTACTGCTGCCTGTGTTGCTTGTGCTCATCTGCTTGCGGGAAATCGCCGCGCCAGATGTAAAGCTCGAGACACACACACACACACACTCACCTCCACCGTCGCAAGCACCCCCGCGCCACGGCCCTGCCCCTCTCCACCAGCAGGCCCCCGAGAAACGCCCTCGCCGCCCTGCCCCGCTGCACCGCCCCCCGCCACGCCGCCAGCACCTTGGCCTCCACCTCCCGCCTCCGCGCTGCCGCTAGCTGCCCCGCCACCCGCCCCGCCCGCGCCCGCACTGCCGCCACCTCCCGCCAGCCCCTCACCACCTCCCACGCCACACGCGCCACTCGCCGCGCACCCAGCGCCTCCGCCGCCACCGTCACGTCGCGCGCCGAGAGCACAGCGCGGCGGAGCGCGGAGACGCAAAGGGCGAGGGTGCGGCGGCGGCGGCGGGAGAGGTTTGATGAGACGAGAGCGTGGAGGAGGCGGTGGCGCGACGCGATGTGGTGCCAGGCGCGGAGGCAGCGGCGGCGGCGCCAACGGCGCAGCCCCGCAAGGACGTGCGGTGGCGGGTAGACCTCCGCCTCCTCCCTCGCATCGCTGCCTCCGCCTGCCTGGCGTTGCGCTTCCTGCTGGGCCACTGCGGTAGCAGCAGCAGCAGCCACCACCTGCGCTTGTTGCTGTGGTTGCTGCTGCTGCTGCAGCTGTGTTGGCGGCAGGGTGGTTGACCGGGTGTCGCAGTGTTGTGGTAGGGTGGGTGACGTCCGCTGTTGCCCGTTGCTCGGCTCTGACACTTCTGCTGGAGGCAACTGCGTGATGAGTGCTGGCTCCCTGATGACTCCTGCTCCTGGCCCCTTGCCGCCCTCGCCACCGCTGACACCGCTGGCGGTAGACGAACCAGCTTCAAGGCCCAGGACAGTGTGCCCTGGCCCGCTGGACTCTTCTGATCCCGACACCCGCTCCCGCCACGCACCAAAGCACGCCTGCACCCTCCTCCTCCCAACCAACTCCCCGACCCGCTCCCCCACCTCCTCCCTCCGCCCCACGCCCTCCTCCGCCTCTCTCCTCCACATCCGCAACGCCCGCACGACTTGCCGCTGCCGGCACGCCTCAACAGCCACCTGCAGCAGCTCCTCTGTTGCTGTGACCGATCCCAGCCACAGCCGGAACGCCCGGGCGACCACCCGCCGCTGCCACGCCGCCACCACCGCAACCTCCACCCTCTCCCGAGACCTGCGCACCGGCCTCACCGTCGCCCACAGCCGCAGCGCCCGCGCCAGCATCCGCGCCCGTGACGCAGCACGCACGGCACGTCCTGCAGCCCGCAGCCAAGCGCTCCGTCCCGCCGCCACCGCCCACGCCCGCAGCACCCGGCTTGCAAACCCTCGCTGGTGCCGCGCATGCAGTGCCAAAGCCCTAAACCACGACGTAGGCAGCATGCGCCCCTCCCCGCCGCCGCCGCTGCTGCTTCCCAGCCCTTCCCCGTCAACGCCGCCACCACCACCACCACCACTCCATGCCGCCGCCGTTGCCGCCGCACACCCATCCCAGCACGCCAGGCCACGCCACGCCCGCAGCACCACACGCAACGACCCGTCATGCCGCCCCCGCCTCATCGCCTCAGCTTGCCGCCGCCGGCAGCGCCCTTCATATGCCTCCGCTGCCCACGCGGTGAGCATTGGGCGCAGCACGCACAGCGCGTGGGCGGCTTGCAGGTGCTGCTCGCAGCGCCGCAGGTGGTGGAGGTAGAGGCGGCGGCGGTGCCAGTGGCGCAGTGTGCGGGTTGCCAGGCGCGTGGCATGGTGCTGGGTGGCGTGCGCCTCCATGCTCCTGTCATCATCATCATCGTCATTGCATGGCGTTCACGACAGGTGTCATGATGCTGCAGCCGTCAAAAAAGATCGTGTGTGTGCGTGTGTGTGTGTCGAGCTTGACATCTGGCGCGGCCATCTCTGGCGAGCAGATGAGCATACAGGCAATCAGTAAAGCACAGCAAAAAGCCAGGCACCGAAGCACACACTCTGTATAGGTTCCAGCCAACAGGAGAAGAGGGCGAGTGCTTGCACTTGTTCCGTTCTGCCCCGCATTCACCAGACGCCCCCCTACACTCTCTCTCAGGCCTGGAAACAACGAGCCGCATGCAAAACGCACCTGCCAAGCGCCACCAGCGCCTGCCACGCGCGCCACAGCATCCGCAAACGGTCCAACGCCGCCCTCGCCAGCACAGCACGTGCAGCACGCCCCTGGTGCTGCTCCTCCACGGCCAGCTGTCGCCAGGTGATGAAGGCCTGGGCCAGAACCCGCCGCCGCCACCGCTGCTGGGCCTGGTGCACCCGCACACTGCACACACACGCGAATGAGTTTGCATCCACTTGTGCGCGCCTCAGGGGCACGCCACACACTCGACCCTACATCAGTAGCATGCTGGCGTGAACTCTGCTTGACGACGCCTGCACTGGAGTGCTAGTGTGAAGCCAGCTACCTCACCTGCATGCCGTCGTGTGCCTGCCCCAGTCCACCCGCTGCCGCCAGCCAGCCCAGGCGCGCTGCCGCAGCAGCCTGGTGTGGTGGGCAGCGGCCGCTTCACAACGCTCCCAGGATTTCCTGCGGGCAAGGATACGTAGTGGTGTGGCACTTCCGTGCTGCTTCTTGACGCCTGAGTGACATGTGCCTCAACGCCCTAGTGACATGTGCCTCAACACCCTAGTGACATGCGCCCTAGTGACATGCGCGCACGCTGTGAGCCGTGGGAGCCGCGAAACTTCTTTTTTGTTCACTGGCACTGGCACTGGCACTAGCCAGTACACAAGCAGCGCACCTGGTGACCCCCAGCCACAGCCGGAAGCAGATGAAGAGCGGCGCCTTGCCCACCCGCGACGCCCACCCCTTCACCACCCTGTGCGACAGCTCCAGCATATCATCCGCCAACAGCTGCTGCTGCTGCTGCTGATTATACGCGCTGCTCGCATCACCCGCCCCTGGAAGCTCCGACACAGTGCTGCGAGCGCTGAGCGGTGCCACAGGCCCCCTCAACCCACCCACACCTCCTCCTCCTCCTCCTCCACTGCTACCCATACCACCGCTGCCTCCAGGGTTGCTGGCACTGTCACGGAAGCCAGCGTTCTGGCCGCCTGCTGACGGTGGTGGGATCAGCAGGACGCCGCCGTCGGACGTCGCCCACAGGCCCGGCGTGCGCCGTTTGTCACGGGTGCTGGTGCCAAACGCTGCGATGATGCTGGTGGTGGTGGCAGCGGTGCCATGGGCGTGCGTGCGGCGGGCGTGGTGTAGCAAGGAAGCTCCGATGGCTCCGCCGCCGCTGCTGCTGACGTTGCTAGCGAGGATGTTGGGTGTGAGGTGGTGTGGGTGGTGGGGCGGTGGGTGGGTGAGTTTGAGGGCCGGGGAGGCGGAGGGGGTGGTGGAGGTGGTGTGGGCGGTGCGGCGGGGAGGCGGCGCGGACGGTTGATGCAGAGGGGGGGCAGCGGAGAGGATGTCAGTGGTGCTGGCGCGGCGGCGGGGCACATGGGGGGACTGGGCGGAGGTAAGGGCGGGGGCGGGGCCGGGGGAGGAAGGGCGGGAGTGGATGCGCGTGTGATGCCGCTGTGGTTGTGCTGCTGCTGCTGTGGCTGCAGGTGAGTCAGTGGAGCGTCGTCTGGGGCGGTTGCAGGTGGTTGGGGACGATGAGGTTTGCTCGTGCCGCATGGTGGGGTGCCGTCCCTGCCTGTGCTCTTCTTGCTGTTGTTGTTGTTGGTGGTGGTTGTGGTGGTGCTGTGGTAGTGGAGTGATGGTCATGACGGCAAGAGGAGAGCCCTGGTGCTGCGGGTGTTGTTGAGGGAAGGGCGAGGTAGGTGGCGGTTGTGGCGGTTGGGTGTACATCAAGTGTTGTTGCTGGTGTTGCTGTTGAGGCTGGTATTGGGGCTGCTGCTGAGGCTGCAGAGGAGGCGGGTAATGGTGTTGCTGTGGAGGCTGGTATGGGGGCTGCTCTTGATGCTGCTGTTGATGCTGCTGCGGCTGTGGTGGCTGCTGTGGTTGCTGCTGTGGTTGCTGCTGCTCCTGTACCGGCGGCACGTGCTGCACCAGTGTCATGGCAGCAGCATGGCGCGAAGGTGGTAGCGGCGGCAGCAACGGCACGCAAGCGCCGGCCAGGTGTGCTGGTGGTGGCAGCGGCGTCGCAAGCCCACCTGGCGGTGCGGGCACAGTGCCTGCCAAGTGTGGTGGCAGGGGCAGCGGCGTTGAGAACCCACTGGGTGGCAGCGCCACACCGGTAGCTACTGCCGCCTCCGCCGCCTCCCTCCAGCTAGTACGTTTCTGCAGCGATCGCACAGGCGTCACTCCTGTCGCTGCCGTGGTGGTGGTGGCGGCGATGGCAGTGTGGCCTGAGCCGGCCACGGATGGTGTGGCGGATGGGTAGTGCGCGTGGGGGCCGCAGGCGGCGGGGCCGGAGGTCACGTGTTCGGAGGCAAGGGAGGGCGGGCTGGTGGGCCAGGTGGCGGGTGGGGGCAGGGGCGCGTTGAACTGTAGTTGGGTGGGCTGCGGTGGGTAGGAGTGTTGGTAGGAGGCTGGCGTGGCTTCTGGTGAGGCAGTGGGGGGTAAGCTTGGTGGGAAGTGCTGCAGGTGCTGCTGTGGCTGGTAGGGTTGCTGCAGATGTGGGGAGCCTGCGGCTGCTGGCACAGCATGTGTGTGCCCCTGCGATTGGGCTGCCCATGATGCGGAAGGTGGGGCAGGGTGTAGAGTGGACGGTTGTGCTGGCCACGATGTGGCGTGAGTGGCAGGTAGGTGAGGCACCCCGCCAGCAAGACGCACGTCCACCGCGCCGTCGCCGCCGCCCCCAATGACCTGCAAAAGCACATCAGGTTGTGCACGCATGTGTCTCACGTCGTTTACAGCGACCTTCCTGATGTGCCAAGCAGCCATGCCCGGCTGACGGGGACATGCAACGAAACATCAAAGCGCTGCACCAAGGCACGGCTGCTTGTGGCCGCTGCGCTCAGGGCTGCTGCGATGCGCTGCGCTGCACTCAGGAGGGTGCGCTCAGGCTGCCGTCATCAACAAGACTGCTGCCGTCATCAACAAGACGTCGTGAAAAGCACAAAGCTCACCTGCATCATCAGAGGGTCCGCCCCGCCTCCCTCCAGCCTGCTGGTGCCGGCACTGAGCGTGGCGGTAATGGCCCCATCACACCCTGCAGTGAAACCCGCCCAAAACGTTCCCGGCAAGCCCTGCTGCTGCTGCTGCTGCTGCAGCCGTGGATGGTGGTGGTGGTGGTGCTGGTGCTGCGGGTAGTGCTGCTGCTGCGGGTGGTGGTGGTGGTGATGACGATGGTGGTGGTATTGCTGGTCCCCCTCTACGTGCTGCTGCAAGGACGGTGCGCCAGCAGGGTGCAGCGACAAGGACGCTGACCACCCAGGAGACCCACTCCCCACATGCTGCTGCTGCTGTGGCCGCTGCTGCTGCTGCTGTTGCCACGCGCGGCGCGCGCGATGCGTGGGCAGGTGGGACTGTTGCTGGTGGTGGTGCAACGTGGTGCTGTATACAGACCCCCCCTCCTCTCCCTCCTCTTCTCCTTCTACCTGTCCATCACTATACGAGCACCCCAACCCGTCCTCCCATTCGCTGCCGCTACCGCTATCGCCCCGGTCACTGCCCGAGCGCGGCGCCAAGTGTGCGGCCGCTCCAGTGCGGCCAGGCAGCATGGCAGCGGAGGCGAGGGGCCTAGGGCTTGCGTCGGCGCTGCATGAGGGCTCAGCGTCCTCGGAGCAGCTGGCAAAGACGCGGCGGAGGCGCACCAGCAGCTGCACGCCTGGCAGCCTGTGCATTGTTTCATGGCATGTGGGCATGATGTGCAGTGTTGTGGAAGCAGCAGTTGCACTCGTCTCTTGTCTTTTGCGTGCTTCCACCTGACGATGCTTTGCGCCCTGATGCAGGATCAGGTGCTGGTGCTGGCGGCGTGCTCGTCACTTATGGCCCACGACCACTCACTGGCGGTTGGATAGGCGGACAGCCCACCCGTTTCCATGCCACTGCTGCTGCTGCTGAGCCGCTGCGCCACCAACACCATGCTGCGGGTCGCCTGCCTGCTCGTGACCGTGGTCAGCTGCGTCCCGTCCCCCATTCACGTGGTCGTGCTCGCTGCTGCTGCTGTCTGAATCCCACGTGCGCTGGTGGTGGTGCTGCTGCTGCTCCTGGTGCTGTGCAGGCTGCTCCGCCACCAGCGGAGTCACCTGTTGAGCAGCAGGTGAGGTGCAGGCGGTTCTGACAAGGTTGGACGGAAGCACGATTCGCAGAGAGTGCCGCTCCTGGCCCGGGCTGGCAGAATTCACACATGATGGTCCACTTCGCACCTGCCACTGCTCCCATATGCCGTGGAAGGTTGAGAAGAAGGCCACCCTGGGCGTCTTTCGCCGCGCCTGCAGGAAGCGGCCGCCCGCCCACCCCGACCGCAGCCCCAGGTAGCACGGCTCATCCTGCAGCAGCAACGCGCTCACTGGCGCATGTCATGACTGCCACCCGCTGGCCTGCACGGGCGCAAGGCGTGCATTGTGGAGGGGCGCCCGGCGAAGGTCGCGCACCCGCGTCAAGACCACCTCCAGCCAGGCCTGGGGCGTTGCTCTCGCGGTCTTGAAGTCCAGGCACACCGGCACCAGCGTCACCGCCGCGCCCTGCGAGCTGTCTGTGCCGCCGCTGCTGGCCTGCGGTAGGAACGCGATGAACGGCCACCCGTCCCCGCTCCCGTGCAGCTGGCATTGACAAGCATCTTGCAGGCTGGGCTAGCTGCCTTACCACCAGGTAGCTGCTCCCTCCTCCTCCTCCTGGCGAGCTGTCCGCAGCTGCTGCGGCGCGACGAGGAGGAGAGGAGGCCGAAGAGAGGGTCTCGAGCACCACGACATCGCCTTCTCGCAGTTGCATTCGCAGCGCCTCACACCATCGCGGAGTTTGCGAGTCTGAGCCAGCAATTGTTGGGCGCAGCACGCAGATCTCGCATGCACGACAAAACAGCACAAAAGCAGTGGGATGCAGCAGTGGGATGCAGCGGCGGGATGCTCGTCGCTGCCAGTGCCACTCTCCATCCCCTTGAAGCATGCGCACGTACGGATCAGCACCCGTGCGTGGACTGGTGGCGCGAGATCATGATGTCCACCAGCTCCCGCACCTGCTTGGACTCCATGTGAAGCACCTCCGGGTAGTATACAATCCTGTGAGCGGCGGTATTGACGCGGCCATCATTACGGGTCGGGTGGGGACATTGATTAGTCCACGGGGACGCGAGTCACGTCAGATCGCGTAGCGACTCACAGCTGCACGATGGCGCGCTCGTCCAGCCCCAACGCCTTGAGATCGGTCATGGCTAGGCCAGCAGACAGCAACTGCACGACCACATGCAGCGGGCAGCAGTGGGGGAGGTGTGTTCAGCTGGACCCACAGCGCTGCGGAGCGAACTGTTGGCCCAGGGGCGTCCAACGCTCACCGTGGCCTTCTCCAGTGCCGTCGGCGCCGTGGTCAGCACATGGCGAAACTGCTCATCGCTGACGCCTGCATCCAGTGATTGAGGAGCATGAGCCAGCATGATGAGCCCGCAGGGCATCAAGCCAGGGCATAAACCAATCGCTTGCGCACGTCCGCATAACCCAGACTGCAGCTGCAGCTGCCCCCTTGAGGCACACGGACTGCTCACCAAACGTCGAGAAGAAGTCGTACCACAGCTGCAGTTGGTGCGCGGGGCTGCACATGAGCCTTGGCGCGCGCACCAGCAGCACCTTTGGCTTCAGCTTGAGCTCCTCCTGCTTCACCACCCACTGCACGTTGTGCTGCAGCGTCTCTGCGTCGCCCTCCCCGCCCAGCCTGGCAAGCACACGCTGCTGCTCCTCATCGCTGAGTGGCACGAGGCGTACGAGCTCATCGGCCGTGAGCGGGGATGCCCGGGGCACCACACGCTGCTTGTGGTGGTGCTGCTGCCTGGCTGCTAGCAGGTGGCGTCCCGGTGCTGCGTTTAGGGGAGAGCGAACGGGCAGGGAAGGGGCACCGGGTGCTGCAGGTGTGTGTGTGTGTGTGCGCTTGCTAACGGGGCGGCCCAGCCGCGGCAACCAAGGCAGCACGGATCACCAGCGAGGGAAGATTAGGCGACAGCCCAGGTGTGTGCATGACCAGGCACGCGCACGCCTTGACGTGGAGTGTTCAAGCGTCGTGGAAGCGTAAAGGGTGCAGATGTATGGGGATGGGCGGGTGGACTGAGCGAGGCTCTGCTCCGAAGCCCACCGTGGTTGCCCAACCCCAGCCAATGGATCAGTGTGCGCCGCGTCAGGGATCCTTTCTCCGATTACCTCCCCGGCCCATGGTCTTGAGGGCGGTGGGACCCGGCCATCCGGCGCTTAGTTGCTTGTGCGTGCGTGATGGTGGTGCTCGTGCCAGGTGCTCGTGGCGTGGTGCTGGTGGCAAGGTGCCCATGCCAGGCGCTCGTGGACGTGATGATGTCAGATCGTGCCTGCCCGCTCACCTGCTGCATGCACGCTGCGCTGCAGTGCCGTGCGGAGGTGGAGGCTGTGCGTGCCTGGCGGACGACTGGGCAGCGTCGTCGTCATCCGTGCGCCTGCGTACAAACGTCGCCACTGCTGATCACGCGGCTCCTGCCTAGGAGCAGCAGCACTCTGGCCAGAGCCTTTGCACTGCCATTGAGAGCGCTCTTGCCTCTCAGGCGTCCAGGCACCCAGTCGGGACGATCTGATGGCCGAGCCGCTCCACGCTCGGCCTTCGCCGCATCGTCGATCACGCCATCGCTGCCACAATGTCGCACCGCCTGCAGATCTGCGCTTTTCCTGCTGCACTGACATGGCGGAGGCTTGCGTTGTGCACAGAGAGCGCAGTCGGCAATCGTGGCGATGGAGGAAAGTTCAGAACGCCCGTAGACAGCCACATGGCGGAGCCCAGGCTGGCAGCGGCGTGCGTGGCAGCGCTGGCGGGGGCGCTGGTCTACGTCAGCACGCTGCCGTACAACTTCACCTTTGACGACAACTTTGCGGTGGTAAGGCCACATTGCGCACCCCCAATTGCGTCCTGGTTGCGTGCGGGCGATCAAAGCGTGCGCGGCGCATGATTTCGGCACCTGTGCGCACCGCAAACAGGTGCGGAACCAGGACGTGGTGGACCCGACGGCCACACCTCTCAGCGCGCTGCTCGTGCACGACTTCTGGTGAGTGAGCTGTGCTGGCCAAGCCGTGCACAGGCGCAGCGTGGGCGAGCGGGCCACGTAGGGACATGCCCCATTGCAGCACGTGAAGACAGCACCTGCAGGGTTGGTATAGACAGCTTTGGCCTGATGTAGCTTTGGCTTTGACCTCAGACGCTCGAGGCTCTCAGCAGCAAGCCATCCACCAGCAGCGCACATGCTGCAAGGATCAGCGGGCCAGCAGCAGTGAGGAGTTGCCTGTGCCCCATACGCACATGTGACCTAGCCCACAGGGGCCAGCCTCTGGCGTCGGACCAGAGCCACAAGTCGTATCGCCCGCTGACGGTGCTGGTGTACCGCCTGACGCGTACCGCCTGGCTGGTGCTGCCGGGCGCCTTGAGACAGCCCGTCACAGGTGCTTCCTCTTTGGTCCTCTGCGGTCAACCTGCTTGGTCCAGCAGTCAGTGCCGCAGGGCGTGGCGTGGCTGCTGCAGCACACTGAGGTCTCGCGACACCAGGCCATGGCCTGCGACGAAGGCGGGGGCGTCATCAGCCAGGGCGTCATCAGCCAGGGAAAGCGGGGCGTCATCAGCCACGGTCATGCAGTCATGACCGTGGCCACACAGTCCATCCCCTGGGACACCTTGCGCACGCCTGCACCTAGCACAAGCGCCCCCACACCGCCTCCTCCTCGGACAAGCAACGTGCACTGGCATGAAGTTTGCTTGTCCAGGCCTGCCTGGCGATCTTTTGTGACGGCTGCAGCATGGTGACACCTGTCGTGAACGCCATGCAATGACGACGACGACGACGACGACGACGACGACGATGATGATGATGATGATGATGATGATGATGATATATGATGATGATGATGATCTGCTTGCCAAAGATTGCCGCACCA
>QAXK01005768.1:0-20508 GCA_004335735.1 Chlorella sp. KRBP
CCTCCCAGCCCTGCTGCTGCTGCTCACTGATGAAGCTGCTGGGCAGGTCCAGGGCAGCCAGGTCGTAATCCAGCTGAACAGCATGGCACAGCATGGCACAGCATGACACAGCATGACACAGCATGACACAGCATGGCACAGCAAACAAGAGGGTCAGAGCCAGCTGAGTAGAAAGAATGTCTGGGGCAAACAAATGCACTGGGTAGACAGACAGGTTGCCAGGCGGCACTATGGTAGGCACTTGACAACCCATGAAGCTGGTGAGCAGGTGCCCTGGGCTGTTGGTGTCATGATTGTTGTCCAGTTTCCACTCCCACCCCCTGAGCACTACCACCCCCTGAACACTCCCACCCCCTGACACTCACATCCCTGAGCCTGGTCAGGTGTGGGGCCCACAGGCCCAGGGGGGCCTTGCACATCAGCCCAGCTGTCAACCTCTGCAGGCCCGTCAGCTGCGCCAGCATCAAGCTCGGCCGCGAGGGCCCAGCAACACCGCTTGCTCCTGCTGCTGCTGCTGCTGCCCTCGTTGCCACTGCTGCTGCGTCACCTGGTGCAGCTCCTGCTGCTGCTACGCCCTGCGCCCACCCCATTTCTGCTGCATTGCCTACTGCTCGATCTGCCGATGCAGCTGACGTCTCTGTCACTGCTGCTGCTGCTGCTTGTGTACCTGCGCTGGTGCTGCGGCCAGCCTTTGCATCATGCCCAGCTCCCAAAGGATGCAGCTGCTGCTGCTGAGCAGCAGCAGCAGCAGCATTGTCCTCATTCGGCAGCTCCAGCAGCAGCGACCCCAGCTGCAGCTGTGTGAGTCTGCAGCAGGCCGTCAGGGGCTCCAGCTGTGCCGCCGACACAAACTCATCCTGTTCGTACTGCAGGGACAGGCTGTGCAGCTGCTGCAGGCGTGCCAGCTCATCGCAGTCCACCTCCCCGGCGCTGCACAGGCGTATGTCTAGCGCTGTGAGGTTGACGCAGCTGCTGACCCAGCTGAGGCACCAGGTGCTGTCCCAAGGCCCGTCCACACCACTGCATTTGAGGTGGCGCAGGTGGCGCAGGGGGTTGCTGCTGCTGCTGCTGCAGCTGCCTGGGTGTGTGGCTGCAGCTGCGCCTGCTGCTGTGGCAGCGGCCGCAGATGGGCTGCCTGCAGGTGGCGCTGCAGTTGCATGCGCGTCTGTATTTGCAGCTGTGCCTGCAGTAGCGGGTGATGTGAGGCCTGTATGGGCTGCAGGGGCGTCAGCATGCACAACATCTGGTATCATTGCTTGTTGTTGTGGTTGATCAGCAGAGCCAACAGCAGCTGCAGTGGCCAGTGGGGCTGCATCTGGCCCTCTTGCTGTGGCTGCTGCAGCAACTGCTGCAGCTGCTGCTGCTGCTGCTGCTGCTGCACGGCCTCTGGTTCCCCAACACACTGCTGTTGCTGCTGGCTGGGCCCCGTGCTGCACACCTCCCACCCCAGACTCCTCCCTATCCATGCTCATGCCTCTGCTGCCCATCTCCAGCCGTGTCAGGGCCCCCAGGGCCAGAAGGGGCTGAAAGACAGTGGTCCACACGGCCTGGGGTATAGCTGGTGAGCAGTCCACCACACGGCTGCGTGAGAGCCTGGGGTGCAGAATGAGGGTGTGCAGGTGGGGCAGGGGCTGCTGCAGGGCTGCATGGATGTGGGGCTGTGCAGCTGGGTGGGTGTAGGTGGCGTGGTCTACCTCTAGGCAGAACAGTGACTCTGTTGGATGTGATGGGCAGGTGGGCAGGCAGGCAGGCAGGCAGGTGGGCAGGCGGGCAGGTAGGCAGGCAGGCACACAGGCAGTCAGTCAGGCAGGCAGGCAGTCAGGCAGGCAGCACAAGCGCAGTCATGTACAGGGGCCAGGCAGCAGTTGATGGGCCTGCTGCATGTTGTAATCAAGGACTTTATGCTGCAGACTTAATGCTGCAGCTGCAGCTGAATCACCATGACCAAGCAGGGCTTGATGTGGGCACCTGTTGTGTCGCTGAAGGCTGCCAAAGGCATGCATGCTTGTGGTGCTGACTGTGTAGTCCAGGGTTTGGCTGTATCGCTCATGGGCCGGGCTCCTGCGTGCCCTGTTTCTAGCCCCCAGGTAGACACTGCAACCCCTCTCAATCAAGGCCCCTTGCAATGTGCCTGCGCTGTCATGCACACTTCGGTGCGCTTTAGCTGGCATGTGTCTGGCCCAGACGCGGCGTTGTAGCCACAGCCACCATAGTGACCCAACTAGAGGCGCGACAACAGTTTGTTGCATGCACCATCCGACTGTTGGGTGTGTGTCGACAGGGTGTGTGGGTTTGTGGATACGCTGCTGTAACAGCCTGACCTGATAGCTTCTGCAGGACATCACATCGCTGCTGTTGGCTTTCTTCTGCTGTGTGAGCAGCACGAGAGCCTTGGGGTTGAGCCTTGTGTTGTGCTTGTGGCCTGTCAACGAGCTTCAAATGCCTCAGTGCAGTTGGCCGTGCGTCCAGCACAGCTGCTAACAGCGCAGGCTGCTGCAGATATGCGACTGTGAGAACACGCAAGGCTGGCAGCCCGCCTTCCAGCTGTCTTATAGCTGAAGCTACGGCTGCTTGACACCGACAAGTACTGTAACGTGCAGGAAGTGCAGGAGGTTGTTTGAGGGGGCTGCTGAGCTGCAGTTGCTGCTGTGACTGCTGCTGTTGTAGGTTTGTGTCGAGCTCACAATATACAGTGCTGGGTGAAGCCTTGCATGCGCTGCACTGCTGCAGGTACGTTGTGTTAAGGATCTTCAGGAGTTGTGATGTGAGCTGCAAGGCTGTTGTAGGCACATGGGTCCCCTGCAGCACAAGGCCCACGCCTGCCTGGTCAACATGCTGCTGCAGCTTCAAGTTGCAGCACCTCAGGACGAGCTTAAGGTGCGAGGAAAGGTTCTGTGTGAATTGCTGGAACCACGCATCAGGCAAGTCTTCAAAAGAGACCATCAGGCGCCCAGTGGCAGGCCCCCAGTGGCAGGCAGATCAGACCAGGGCAGCATCCGAAAGCCGCGGTGATGGCAATGCTCTTGGAGTAGATGGAAAAGGCGCACTCAACTCCGTTGTGAAAAGATATGGGCGGGGTAACCCCAACTCCCACGGAGTGTATCAGGAGCGTATCGCAGTTGTAACCCACAGATGCCAAAACCCAGAGTCGTTGCAGAGTTTCTGCGACTTGTGGCAACATGGAAGAGCTGAGGCACATCATACAATCTGTAGCACATTCACACTTTATCATAGCAGCGTTTGCAGCACCGCGTTGCCCGCTTCCAATAGTTTGTTGTCTGCTTCTCACAGGCTGGAGCGGACGGTGTAAGGATTTCAAGCTGCAAACATGGTATGTGTCAAGTGGCTTCAAAGGACATGATGCACGACGTGTCTGCGGGGTTCCTGCGCGGCTGGGCGTCATGATCCTGAATGAACACACGTGCCCTTTCGTTTGCAGGACAAGGAGCAGCTGGAGGAGTTTTACATGTAAGCTGCTGTCAGTGACTGCCCGATTCAGACCTCTTGGACAGCATGGCATCCTGCAGTGCTCGATGATAGTTTCTTTACCACTCGCTCGCTTTGGTCTGTCCCTGGATGGCGTACGTGCTTATTGTGTTCATATATTCTATTGATACGTGATCTGCAGGTTCAAAGTAAAGATAGAGCCGTGCGACCGACAGGTGAGTTGTCCAAATAGGGTGGCAGTGGCTCTCGGTTTACGCGCACATGAGCTGGCACGTGGGGCCTCCACAGACACGTTGCCGGCAGGGTGCACTCATTCGTGTTCGCGATCTTTGTGAAGCATTGAAATAGTCTGTCTGCAAAAGTTCGGGGCTTGGCCGCGAACTTGCAGCTGGGCCGTCCTGGTGCAACTGCCAAGTCCTGGTGTAACTGTCAGATGTTTGCTGGTGCTGCCAAACCCCCTGCAGGACCCCCACAACCACAGCACCTGCCCGTATAAACACTCTGGAGAACTGTGTACGCGCAGGGACCCTCGTGTGTTCCGGTATGACAGCATCTTCTGGTGAGTGTGGGGGTTTGGGTCAGATCTGTATGGGGTGGCATCTTTTGACTGAAGAGCAGTGACAGTCGGGCCCTGTTCAGAGTCAGTTCAGCAAGTTGCCTGCTGGATTCCTGATGTTCGACGCTCTTTTTGCAACGCTTTGGTGCTGTGGACGCCTGACACTGCTTTTTGCCGCTGCTGTGCTTGTTTGCCACTATGACCTGCAGCTATGACCTGCACAATGTGAGTGGCCAGTCAGCACCCTGCAGCACTCCAGCATGTGCTCACGGCGCTGTCTGAATCGGGCGTGACATCCATGCTTGGGGTGCAGAATTATTCACAGTGCACAGTCAGCAGCAGAGGACAGCAGCAGTGGGTTGCCGCACCGGCCCTGCAACTGCCAGCACACCAGCCCATGCACGCAGCAGCGGCATGTGTAGACATGCCGCTGTGTGCAGAAACACGCCTCGCAGCAGCCCGTTTGCACTTGCCTCTGTCTTCATGAGTGACTGCTGGACCCCGCTCGTGTGCTGACGTACGTCCTGCTGTGGTGTGGTCCTGCCTGCAGAATGGGGTGTGCCACCGTGGAGCTAACTGCCCCTACAGCCACAACATGCACGAGTACTTCCTGGTAAGGCCTACTTGACACGCATCCCACTCCACAAGCCTTGATGTGCTCACACGCATGCCTCAAGCCCACTTTATGCTTGCCTCGGCCCACTGGGGTGTCTGTGCTGTCGTGCCTGTGCAATTGCAAGCACCACAAGCTCTGCACTACCACGCTGTGCCTGGAACCTTCTAGCATGCTTCTTCCATGCGTGACTGCAGCACTTGAGCGAGAACTAAGCTATGCCTGCTGCCATGCTGCGTGTTCCTGTGCTGCTTGCTGCTGCCCTATTGCTTCCCTGCGTGCGCCGCCTGCTGCCTGCCCGCTTGCTGCCACGCTGCCCACCTGCTGCTTGCTGCTGTTTCTTTGCTGCCTGCTGCGCACTTCTGCCCCTTAATTGTTGCCTGCCCACTGCCCCCGCGCATGCATCTGTGCTGCTTGCGCACATTGTGTGCTGTCTCCCTTGCTGCCTGCCTGCTGCTGTCCCCTGCATGCCCTCCCTGCTGCATGGCTGCCTTGTCAACTGTCCTCGCTCTGCCTTCTGCCTCATTGTTGCTTGTTCAACTGTCCTGCTTACCTGTTATCCCCTCTGTTGTACCCTCAACATGATCTACCTTGTGCCTTTGCAGCACCCCACAAGGTGGGTGGTGTGTGTCACTAGGAAGTGCCCATGCTTTGAACGTGTGCTTCGTATGGTTGCATGCACAGCTTACTGGTTCAATGATTGTTTCTGTTGATGTGATGGGGTTGATGTCGCATGGTGCAGCAACATCTTCAGCCGCTTGGCCTTTAGTATTCACATGGTTCAGCTGCTCACCAAAGGCAAGTGCGGTGCTTGGCTGTATGTCTCTCCTGCACTTCAAACCAGAACATGCAAATCTTGCAATCATGATGCATAGAGGCCTTTTCAGCGCTCCCAGTGGGTGTTGGCTTGTGTGCTGTGCTGCTCTCCTGCAGGTTTCGCACACGCATGTGCGAGTTTGGAGACTCCTGCGTGCGCGAGGTGCGTGAGGATTGCTCATTGTGACTGTGCAACATGCTGACCCAGCATTGCAGATGTGCAACATGTGCTGGCTCATGCATCGTGGGCTTGTTGTAGGGTTGGCTGTACCAACTGCACAGCGCCCGGTGCCAGCACAGCTTCACCCAAGGACATGCTGCATGCTGAAACCCACTTGGTGACTGCAGCCCCTCCACACGCTTGCCTCACCCCTCCTGCCGTCTTGCCGTCCTACTGTGCGCCCCACCTCTGCCCTCCCTGCCCACAGCTGTGCTTCTTCGCACACAACGATGAGGAGCTGCGCCCCCGGGTGCCCATCAAGGTGTTCAGCAACACACGCCGCGGCGGCCGGCGCCCCAGGGCCACACCTGGCGCTGCAGCACCTGCACCTGCCAAGAACGACAGCAGCAGCGGCGCATCCACAGAGGCGGGCTCCAGCCCACTGGTGTCCATCCTGCAGGCTCCCAGCCTGCCCTATGTGGCTTACGACAGCCTCAGCACACCCGACGGCATGCTGCCCCTGACCCTGGCCAAGCAGGGCGCCCTGTCCAGCCTGGTCCTGGGCCAGCTGGGCGCTGCGGGACCCCAGATTCAAATCATCAACAGCCCTTCTGCAGCCGGCCAGCGTTCCTGCCACATCGCCGACCCAGTCAACAAGGCCAGCACAGGCATGCAGCAGCTGCCGCTGCTGTTCCTGCAGGACATGCTGGTGTCCGAGGGCAGCTCTGCACAGACGCTGCTGCCGTGCCCTGGCTTTGACCCCGCAGCATCAGCAGTGTCCAGCACAGAGTGCCTGGGCTCGGGCATGCTGCAGGCCCTGCCATCAGCACTGGACTACTCATTCCCCCAGGACCTGGTCTTCTCAAGTGCTGCAGGTGGCTCCCCAGTGGTGCGCACACAGAGCCTCACACAGTGCCTCATGGAGCCCATGCTGTCAGGAATGGCGGGAAACACCGGCGGGCTGCCAGAGCTGCAGGCCCAGGGGTCCCTGCTGGCCCACAGCACCCCAGGGGCCCTGTGGGCCTCACCAGGCTCTTCTCCAGGCAACAGCGGTGTGAGCTACACGCTCCTCGGCGCCACCAGCGGCACCAGCGGCACCCCGCCGCTGTACGCTGCCTCATCCTCTGTGCTGAGCCTGCCACAGCAGCAGCAGCATGCCCAGCTGGCGACCTCATCAGGATGCGCCCCCCGATACCTGGCAGGGCCCGGTGTGCCTGCAGGCTTGCCCACCTCCCCAGGCCACCTGTCCACCGTCACAGTGGTGGGCCCAGGCCCCGCGATGACTGCAGGCAAGCGGTACATCCTGGTGCCCATGGAGAGCAACACAGGCATTGGGGCTTCCCGCCCAGCCAACGAGCCGCGCGGCCAGCTGCCTCTGCAGCTGCTGCAGGTGAATGGAAACGGGTCTGTTGGCCCCGGGCCTCTGCTGGCATGCAACAGGCCTGCTCCTGCATGCGGCCAGCAGTACCAGGCCCCCTTGATGCTGATGCAGCCCTTGCAGCAGCTGCTGTGATTCGTGAGGTGATCCTGTGAGCATGCAGTGTATGAGCATGGAGTTCGTGTACATTGGTGGTGATGATGCCGTTGCCGGGTCTGTTACCTGCCTGAGTTACTGTGGCAGACCTCTGGGTTGTGCCTTTGGCTGTGGATGTATCGTGTTTTTGACTTTGTGGTGTGATTGTTCCGAAGCCATGTGTGTCAAGATTGAACGCCTCTCTGAAAGCCTCTGCTGCTGTGCAGTTGTGCCCAGCCATGTCCCTGCAGCCTGACTTGCATCTAAGGCTGCAGCGGCGATGTAGTATCACCCTTGCACTGGGTAGCGCAAGGAAGCGGAACACATGCGTGTGTGCACGGCTGTTGACTACCGAGGGGCCCATTTCCGGGAGGCCCTTCCAGGGTTTAGGAGTCAACCCTAAGCCCTGATCTGCAAGGCCCTTGCATGGGAAGGGGCGTCTGGGGCTTGCAGCCTGTGTGCTGCTTCAAAGCCACCATTGTGTGCTGCTTCAGCGAGGCATCTGCCTAGAACGCGGGTGAGCGGGCTATATGCACCTTAGGGTAGATTGAGGGGCCTGCAGCACCCTTCACGTGGTGGTAGGCGTTTGTGGCCACGTGCACGACCTTTCGTGCGTGTGCATGCTACGCCGCCACCCGTCATACGCGTGCCGCTGCTGAACAAGCACAGGGTCCACTCTGCGCAGACGTCTCGGCGCAATCTCCGCCGCACGCGTGCTGACCAGCACGCTGCCGCATATTACGCACACATCACGGGCATGTGAGGAGTCATGGGGAACAATCGGGTGCTTGCCGGGATCCGCGCAGCAGAGGCGTGCGCTTGTTGCCACATGCTGTACCCAGGGGCCTTGTACACCCCTGCCTGCATACATCCAGGAGCCTGGTGGGCTGGCATGCCAGGGCTTCTGTTTACCCCTTTGCTCAGCACATGCTCGCACACGGCAATGGGCAGTTTGCTTGCTGTGCAGCCAAGCCAGGTGGAGAACCGGCCACTGCGGCCATCCCAAGTTGTGAGTCATATGCGTGTACTCGGGCCCCTGACAGGCTTGGCTTGGTATTGCACTGCTGGGTGTCTGAAACGTTGCGTAGGTGTCGCCTGTACCTGGTGTGTGTGCTGGTGCAGGACTTGCGGCCAGGTAGCCTACTTATCCTCCAAACTGCATGTGATGGTGCATCCTTGGCTCGTGGTTGACTCAGGTCCCAGCTGCTGAATGGTGTTGGTTGGGACAAGCACCCACTTTGTGCTCGCAATATGTTGAGGACTTCTTGGGGTTCACATCACGCAAAGCAGTATGCCTGGCTGCAGGCTCGTGTCCTGGCTGCTGCATGGAAGGCTTTCGCGGCTTCGGTTGTCTACATGTTTGACTTCTGTGGCACTAACTAGGTGCCCCGTTGCTCCCACCCCAGTATCCAGTCTGAGGGTAGCAGCTTAAGTCTCTGAGGGACACTGGTGCGGCAGCGAGCTCCTGCAGCCATACATAATCACCCGTCTGTCATACTGTTGGTGTGGCATGGTAGAGAGCATGAAGAGTGTAGTTCTACACATGAAGCCAACGCATGCATATTCCTAAACTGCTGATACAGGCGTTTACAGGGACAGAGTGCTTGCCCTGTTGTTGCCTGCCTTGGTTGACTTCTGAGAGGCATGCTAGGCCGCTGACTGGCTCAGGTGCTTCAGCACAAGGCCGCAAGAGAGGCCATTTTGGACAGTGACTGATGCAGTGACTGATGCATCTGGTGTTTCATCTTCGTCTCGTCTGTGTGCATATGTGCATCTGTTGCGGCCCAAGCTGTCCCAGCTTGTTTGCCTCATGGGTTCAGGGTGTCGTGCCTTGCATGCAAGTTGGTGGTGCAAAGCTGGCTTTGACGTGGGTGGGTCCAGAACGCGATGTCTCCCCAATTGTTTGGTGGGCTCTATTCTGTGCTGTGGGGGTTGGGCATGCCAGGGTCATCCTGTTACAACCTAGAACCGTGTCCAGGCCTCGGTATGCTAACCCACGCTGGCTCGAAGCCGGGGAGTTCTGTTGTACTAATATGATGCCTGTCAAGGGCGTCATGAGTTGGGGGTGTGAGTGCTCTGCGCACCACAAATGGACCCTGGTTGTGAGCTGGCTTTCACGAGGACCCTGTGGAGTTGTGCACATCACAGGGAGTCTGTCCAAGGTTTGGTCCATGGGGTGTGTGTTTCAGCCTTGCTTGCTTTTATCGAGCTGGTTGCTTTTATCAGGTGGCAGGTTCCACCGCTGTACCCTACTCATCAAGCGATGTTAGTCACCGCTGGTCGAGGTTGGTGGGGATTGAAGCGTCTGGTGCCAAGCAAGGGCGGTGATGCTGCAGTGAGCGACTGGCGGTCACCTGCATAGAAGCAAGGCCGACAATGGGACAAGTGCTGCGGGGCTGCGCAGCAAAAGGCATGTAAACAGGGCTGGGCGGCTGTGACAGTTGCTTGGGAGAGGGCGTGTGTGTGCCTCCCTGTGAGCCTTGGTGTTGTACCACCACGTTGTCAGGGATGGCTCCCATGCCAAACTGTGTGGGGTGAGGGTGAGGTCTCAACTGCGTGTCGAGGGGCAGGTTGCTTCCTGCTGGAGGTTGTGTGGCCTGCCTAGCAGGCTGCACACCCAACAGTCAATCACACAGCCTCAATAGCCTTCTTTGGGGAGTTGCCACGACACACTCTGGGTGTGACGCACCGCCTGTGCTGTGCTTGGGGTCGCTGCTGACCGCGCCTTCTCTGGGGCTTGCCTGGGGTTGCCCAACACCCTGTGGGTTTCTACACTGCTTGGGCCTTGGTATTGGCGTCACACGGCCCTTGGTATGCTGCTGTAGGCCTCTGTTTGGGGCGCCCCAACACCCTGTGTATGTGTGCTGCTTGGATGGGCTTGGTCCCGGTGTCCTGCAACCCCTAGTGTTGGAGGCAACTGGGCAGGCAGTGCTGGGGCGCTTTGTGCATCTCTGCAACCTGGTGGCTTTTGCTGCACGGGCTTGTGCACGAGTGGTGTGCCATGGGCGACACTCCCTGCGGCAGGTGCATGGAGCCAGTTGAGCCGTCGGATGCCGGGACACACCCTGTGCAGTGTGCCACTGTGCCAGGTTCCAGCTGAGGACCCTCATTCATGGTGTATATGGCTTGGTAGCATAAGGTCGTTGCATCTGTTCTTGTGGGTGGCACTGCATGGAGGCCAGTGTCACCTGCCCTCTTTTGAGAGATTGGGAAGAGATCGGCCCGCCTGCTAGCATGCAGTGATGTCCAGCAAGCAACGGCATGCCTGGCCCACTCTGTACAGCTGGTGTGGCTGCTGTGCCTTGCATCATCTGTACAAAGGACTCGGGGCATGTTTCTGTGTAGCAAGATGTACAGGTGCTGTGCAGGTGTAGCTTGTGCTAGTCCACCTGTACAGCAGGACCTGGTGGGTTCAATAGTGCAGCTGCTGTACATGGGGACCCCGGTGTGAACTTGTTGTTGCTCCACTGTGCTTTTGACATGTGGTTTTGCGGTTGTGGTTTTGCAGCCGCAGGCCCTTGCTGCAGGTGCCTGCAGACGTGGCCACCAGGCTTGCTGCGAATGCTGCTCCAGGCTTGACTACCAGGCATGATGTGCTTCGCCGCTTGATCAGTCTGACCATGGAAAAGGAATGCCGGTTGATCTCCGGCGTCCACAGCGGGCATGCATCTGGGATTGTCCATCTGCTATTTATCTTTGTCTAGCCGTGTGTTTCAGGGCACAAGGGATACGGACAGGTCAGCCACCCGGTCCCAACACCTTTGTCCTTCAGGGATGCTCCAGTACATATGGGGCGGGCTGGCTGCTGCTGTAGGCGAGGGTAGTGAGCGTATCTTGTAGGGTGGCGGGCATGAAGTACTGCCGTGTTGAAAGCTACTGCTGTGCAGGACCGGCAGAAGGCAGCAGTGGGCAGGACTCCTGCATCTCGTTCTCATTCCATAGCACCATCCATTGCAGGTGTTTGTGCACGCCTGCCATGACACTGCTGCTGCCTCTCGCTGTTGGGTGGTCTCTGTATCAGCTGCCATGGGCACCCGAGCACACCTGGAGTTGCCTGGGTCGCCCACCGGCCTGCATTGACATAGCTTTGTGGATAGCCTGTTGGGCTGACAAACTTGCACAAGAGGTCTGCTGCTGTTGATGCTGCCTGCATGTGTGTTTGGGATTGCGCACATGGGCACCCCAATGCGTGTCGGTTCATGACTGGAGGCTGCGCCTAGGCCAGGTGTTTGCGTGTGTGCTGACAGCGAAGCTCGTTTACAGTTGCAATGAAAAGCATACAGGCACGCAACGCATGGAGACACAGTGGCGAGACAGCCCCTGACAACCCCTGACCTTATTGTGGCACATGCACATTGCTGGACCATGGTACGATCACCAGTCCAGTTGTACATATCAGGTTGATGCATCCGTGCTCTGCATGCACGACACCTAAGCATTCGCCACAGGCTATTTGAAGGTCTGGGCAGCTCTGCAAGGGGCCAGGCAGCTTTGTGGGCATGTGTGCAGATCTGGGCGCTGAGCAACATGTGCACGTTGAGCCACAGGCTGCCTGCTGCTGTGCGTTGTCGTGTGCGCCCTGCTGCCCTGTCAGTCGGCTGTGCTGCTGCTGCTCTGCGATGGTCTTGCTACCCCTGGTTGTTGATAGGCAAGCAAGCATGGATCCTCTGTGTCAGTGTCCCTTGTTGTCGGGAGGGTGGGGCTCTGTCGTTTCTTTGAAGACCGAGTGTTTGGTGCATGGGCTATGGTATGCTGAGGTGCTCCATCAGGGGTCCTGTGCTGAGGTGCTCCATCAGGGGGTCAGAGGGCAAAGGGCAGGGGCTGCCACAAGTATGTGCTGACCTGCGTCCATATTCACAGGCCAGGCTGCAGAATGTGCAGTGGTCCGCTTGCATAACCCACACCACAGATGGTGTCCTTTGCCTGTCGTGATCAGGCCTCAAGGTTGGTCAATGTGCCTCAGCGTCCAGCCTTGGGGTGATCATGCAGCCTCCATTCAGCCTCCCTTAGCTCACAGCCTTGCCAGTGTCCGTGCCTCTTTGCTGCCCGTCGGTGCCTTGTGAGGGTTCTGCGGTCAAGGTTTCCCATCCTGGAACTCCAGGCCCAAGAGGTCGATGGACCCTGCTGCAGCCTGCTGCTGCTGCACACAGTCTGTCGTGCCTAGTTGAATCAACGTATGCTCCACAGACCACGGCTAGCCCGCCAGTGGTGGTGGTGAGTGCGCTCCCACAACCTCCGACAGCGTTGGATGTTCAGGTCTGAAGCTCAGGCACTGTGTTACTGAATAAGTGCCGAGTGTGCTCAGGCACTGTGTGAGTGGATGCGGTCCTGCACAGAGGCAGCGGACAGTGCCCTCAGCCCACTGCTTGGCCCAGTGTTGATTGTCTGTCTTGTCTTGGATGTATGTGGCTGTGGCGTGGCCTGTAGCGCCACGCCAAGGGTGGCTTGCTGTGTTTTTTACATCGTTCCGCGTTGCCAGGGCTCTTGCTCCTCTGTGTGGCACCTGGGGATGGTGCGGCCGCAGCCGCAGCCTGCCTGCTCCCTCGGTTGATATCGGTTCTGCAATTCATCGTGCATTATTGTGTGTCAGGGGTAAGGCGTGCCGAGTGATGACCTTCTAGCTGGCATGTCACTGGCCTCGTGACTCTTTTGCTTCGGGGTTAGTAGGGCGTTGGTCACAGGGTTTGAGCCCTTTTGCTTTGGGGTTTGTAGGGCGTTGGTCGCAGGGTTTGAGCCCTGCAGTGTGTTCCCGAGATAAACTTGCATACGCACATGCTACACTCTCACACGTGTGGCAACGGAGGACGGCACGGCTTGGCGCGACACCTCTGTGGCGTGTTGGCCTGCATGTGCTCAAGTGTTTTATTCTGTGGTCTGACTGATGGGATCGATCGTCTGTGGGCTGTTGAGTGTTGGATGAGTGGGTTCTACGGCATGGGTTCGGCTGCTGTAGTGGGTTGCATCCTTCTTGGAAGCACTGGGTTAAAAACTGGCTTTTGGATTGCTGCTGACAGCGGCTGGATGTGTCTTGGACTAATGCCTGCACGGGGTGCTCCATGTGGCATGCAACGCGGGTTTCCGAGCTGAGTTGTGTTTGAGGCCTCTCTGAGCCGCAACAGGGCGTGTCCTGGTCAGATGCGTGCACAGCCGTTGCTGCTTGGACGGGGATTGTCAACGGTTGGCCCCGTGCACCCACAGCCTTGATGGTACTTGAGACGGTGACCTTTGTTGGGTGTTGTGGATGGTGGTGCATGTTTCAGTCGTTCGTCCTGGTGGGTGTTTGGGGCATTGCTGAGCCTCCAGAGGGAGTCTTGACTGCTGGTGTGTGCATAGTCGCGTCCCGGTCATGCCTACTGCTGAAAGGGGCGACTTGTGGATGTTTTGTCCAGCTTAGCCGTGACTCGATTGTTGTGTTGTGTCCGCACGCGCTTCTGCTAGGAAAGTGGGTCCTGGTGGGTGGTTTGTCCAGCTTGGCCGTGACTCAGTTGTGTGTTGTGTCGCACTTGCTTCCTGCTTGAGTAGTGGGTGTGGGTGGCATTGTGAGCAGCTGCGACTGCCTCCACAGACACTCGTATGCCGGGCTTGTTTCATAAATGGTGCTGCCTGAACAGTCAGCAGCCTTTGCGGGTGCCTTGTGCAACTGCCGCTGCTGCGATGTGTCTCAGCAATTGCTGATGTCCTAACAGTCAGCACTGGGTGGTTCTGTGCACAGTAGCAGTGGCCTGGGCCCTTTTCCTAACAGCCCCACACAGTGTGTTGCATGGCACCACGGATACGGACAGTCAGTCTCAAGCTTTGTCGTTGCATTTCGGCTGCTTTGCGAGCTGCTGTTGGCGTAGTGTGGTCGCCAGGGTGCTCATTCACTCAGGCGGCCCGATGCGTTTTTGCCTCCCGCCCTGCCCCCCTCAATTCACGTGACACCTGTGCAGAGTGCCTCAGGGTCATGGTTTGAAGGGTTTGTGTCGGGGTTTGTGTGCCTTTGGACACAGCAGATGCCAGTGGACTGATCGCTGTCGCTTGCCTGGAAGAGCATCAGCCCTTGTCCTGTCTTGAGTTGCTGCCTTTGTCGTGGTCTGCGTGTCCCTGTCCTTCTCCTGGCTGTGCTGTACATTGAGATGTAGCACAGCACTGCTTGTCTCATTGGTGTCTTGTGACATTGACGTGTTGGGAGGTTTAGGTTGGCTGACTGTCTGGTGTCAAATGATGAAGTGACACCCGTCAGGGTTGACCTTGGCCACATGCTGTCACAGGGAGCATCTGGTGAGGACTTGTGCGTGTATATGTGTGGTCAGTTGGGACGCAAAGCCTTGCTGTAGGCCCTTCCGCTCCAGGTTTGGTAGGAATGTTTGTATGGTTGGTTGGCACGCAACCCCTGGCCACAGGTTTGGCATGGGACGACTATGTGATCTGATTGTTGGCGTCCCCTAAAACCCGCCAGGAAACCGCCACAGGGCAGAGGTGACCTTGGTTGAAGAATGCATGGCGCACCAGGTGCTGCTGCCTGGAGGACGTGATTGTGCAGAGGGCTATGCTGAACATGTGCAGTAGTGGGCAGGCGATGTGCAGATCGCACAAGCCTGTGCAGATCGCACAAGCCTGGGTGACAGGTGTGGTGTTGGCGTCTTGACCTGCCTGCCTGACGCACTGGCAGGGCAGCTTCTGGGCCTTCATGTTGTGTTGACTATTATGTTGCAACGCATGGACAAGCCCACAATAAACTGTGTGTGTGGTGTGCCCGCACAAAGGTAGCTCAAGCGCTGGGGGTTGGGGTTGGTTTTGCAGCCCGGGCTGTGCCTGGCGCCTGGTGTCAGGGCTGCTGGGGTGAATTGTTCGGGTGGATGGGTGGGGTCTTCCAATGCATGCCTGATCTGGTGGCTGATGCGCATCCCTCAGTGGGCAGAGATGCCAGAGAGGCTCTCGTACTGTCCGTGGGCTCTCAACCACTGGCTCTCAACCACGGGCTCGCTTGGTGATTTTGAACCCCATATCGCATGAGGCCCCCCCCCACCACCTCTTGATCCATTGCACCATTCTTACCATGAGCCCTGTGATGGGGCCTCTGGTTGCTTGCCTGAGTGAGGGTTTGCACTGCCTGGTGCGTCGTACTGCTTGTTTACGTTTGTTGACGCCCAACAACCGCAAGGGGGCGTGTCCTGCACAGAATCTCTGCCAAGCAGGAGTCGGGGCCGCCTGGCTCTACGAGGGAGCCCCATTCCACTGGATGCACATGAACAGGGGCTGTGAGAGTCACGCAGCCTGCTGCTGGTGCCTCCCCGCAATCCAGCACATCTCTTGCAGGCTGGCAGCATATGCTAGCGGGTGACGTACCCAGGCCCCACCAAGCAGTGTGTGTATGTGCGTGTCACGCTTTGCTTGGACTGCTTGCTGTTGTGGAAGTTGTTTGTGGTCACAGCAAGCTGTGTGTGGGCAGCCCAACATGGTGCCGGGCGGCGTTGCATGCTGGCATGGGCCGAGTCGGCACACAGGGCTCAGTCAATGCATGCTGCCCAGGGCAGTGATTCGTCACTGCACCTCTTTGATGGCGTTGTTTGGAGCGCCAACAGGTGCGAGACGTGCAGGCAGGTGCTGCGTCTTGTTTGTGTCGCACACGCACACAAAAAGGGCCCCTAGGGGCCGGCATGCTCTTGTGACCCCAATTTGCTGTCTCCAAGACAGCTGTGGGGCATCGACCCTGCCTTGCGGCTGAACCGCGTGTTGTAGCTGCAGCAAGGCGATGAGCTTGGTGTGTGTGTACTACGTGTGTGTGTGTGGTTGCACTGCTGTTGTCTTGGTAGTAGGGGACTGTTTGTACTGTCAGCCGAGGTTCTTGTAGCACCAAGGATCACCAGGACGAACTGTTGACAATCTGCCTCACAGTTTGCGATCCTGCTACACGTCCCACACACATTGAGCAGACTGTGGTGCTCTATCCTAAAGAGAGAGTTCGAATCCGTGTGCTCTATCGTGCGGCAGTTCAGCAAGCAAAGCAGGCGTACTTGCAGAAGGTGTACTGGCAAACATGGGCCACGGCAGTACAGGTGTTCTACTGTCAGCTGCTTGTGGTGCACGTAATCCCACAGATGATGGTTCCTCACTGAAGCATTGTAACAATCGGGTCATAGCTCCTGGTACCATGGCCAGGAACGCCCTTCAGGAGCAGCAGGTATGGGACTGCAACTCCAGCACTATGCACAAACTCGGCTCGTGTTGTTGGTCCTGCTGTCATGTGCAGCACAGCATGAGACAAGGTCGCATGCTGTGCGACCTTGTCTCATGTATTGCATACACAATCACAGCCAGCAGGCAGTTGTGTGCCGTCACAACTGGCATCCAAGTTGGACGCACAAGTCGAGCAGCAACCAGACTGATCAAGGATCCACTCTTTGTGCGTCTGCGCCATCCTACCAGAAAGGCCAGCAGGAAAGGGCCCAGAAAGAGTCACAACGCCACAGCTGTGCAGTCGCACTATGCTGCCAACGGAACTGGTGACTGGGTGCAGACAGAGCCTCAGGCAGCTGGCAGCGATTGCATATGTTCCAAATGAGCTGTTGGGCCTACTGTCACAATGTGTAGTCAGCAAAGCAGGTGGCAAGGCGTCCAGACAGGGAAAGCAGGCACAGATATGGCATTGCCATGCACTACCGGTCCTAGGGCAACACCCAATCAGTGCTGTGAACCCACAACACTACTAAGCCTACTCCACCGGCACCGACTCACAACCACAGCTGCATAGACCACAACCACAGCTGCATAGACGGTTTTGTCCATAAACTGCCAGCTGCATGGCTGGGGGCACGTCTGCCACACAAAGTGCAGCTGTGAGCCTCAAAGCAGTTTCACATGGGCAGCAGACGAGTCTGCCACTCAATGCAGCAAGCACAGGTCCAGTGGAGAGTACCGCCTTGCAAAAGTATCCAGCTGCAACAACCTTCCCCCAAGGACATCAGCACAGGCAGGTTCAAGAGCAGTATCCAGCAACAAAGCTACATATGTCGCACACTGACCTTGCCAGGTAGCGCACGTTGGCGCAAGCATACATTCGATGCACATCAGCGTGAACTTGAGGCACCGTGCTGTAAAGTCCAGCTTCAGCAACAACTGTCCGCTGCTTCTCAATAATTCTCTCACTTGTGCCTGCTGCAGCAAAAGATGACGAGCAGGGTGCATCCATGCCCACTGAACCAAAGCCGCCTTGGACATCGCGTCACAGTCGTGAAATACCCAACAGGCATGCCACACCTGCCTGCTGCGGGCCAAAGGCAGCAGCTCTTTGCCTCCAACTCCTGTGTGGCAGCTCCAGCCCTCAGCCCCACAGAGGCTCCAATCCTCAGTCACTGACGATTCAACACCACCCGAAACTTAGTGCAGAGCCCGCAGTCCAGTTTCCTGAAGTTGCTTGCCAGAGATGTGCCAGAAATCGTCCACGAGCCAACTGCATCCATGAGCATGCCTTTCATGGCAGCAAACATCCAGCATACGTAAGCGCTGTCAATCAGCGTGGCAGCTGCTCTACATACAGCCAGCAGCTGCTCTACAGCCAGCAGACAGCAACAGGCCGCAACAGGCAGTGAAACTGCACAACACACATACAACACAACTGCGATTGGGTCTGCTCTCAAGAGGGTCTGCTCTTGAGGGAAACAACGCCAGCACGGCCTGCTGAAACTGGCCAATGGTTTTGAAGCCATTCTGTAACAGACACTGGCGCACACCACAAAGCGTGCAGAGATGCGTAAAAAATCAGAAATACTGGCAATAGCTGCAGCAAGAACTGAAGTGATGACCTGTTTGGGCTGCTGCCAAAGCCCCTGTGTATGGAAGGGCCCGATGGCCCCAGACGATAACCTGGCCAATGCGACAGCCCCCTTAGAGCGCCGGCAGCGTATAGTCCAGGGAAGTACTCAGCTCAGACCAGCACAGCTCACGCTGCTGCTGCAGCTCCTGCATGCGCCTCTCCTGGTACTGGTGGATGGTGCTCTTGAGGAAAGACATGGGCGCCACCCTTCCGGCAGCTCCCTCACTCACTGGGCCCACACCCCCTGCGCCGTCATCAGAAACAGCTGAATCAGCCGAAAGGTGGGCAGCGGCAGGAGGAGAGCAGCTGCGGCTGTGCCCGCCTGCAGACTGCAGCGGCATGGCCTTCTGTGAGAGCCGCAGCGCACGCCGCATTGACAACACGTCTGCTACTGCAGAATAGTTGGGCAACCAAGGGTATGATAGGGACACCATCAGGGCGTTCTGGTAGGGGCTGAGTGTGTTGATGAACTGCGTGACCGCAATGAGCAGGTGCACGTGCCACTTGCTCACATACTGCTGCAGGCGAGCTTGAACGTAGTCCTGCCCGGCGCTGCTGTCCAAAGCACAGTCTGCGGCATTGGCTGCCTGCTGCGCTGCTGGCTGACCCTGCGCCTGAACTGACTGCACTTGGGGTCTTCGAGACCCCGCAGGCGCAACACCTGCAGTCCCACCACTGCTGTTGACCAGCAGGCCTGGACTGCTAACCTGCACACAGGAGTCAGGCAAGGTGGGGTGGCTCCCAGGTGGCCCCGGCTGCTGCTGCGGCTGCTCCTGCACCTGCTCGTCCTGCTGCTGCTGCTGCTTGGCTGCTGCCACAATCAGCGAGGGTGTTGCTGCTGTCATCACAGTCTCAGCACCGTCAACGCCAGTGGCCTGTGTGACGCGGCAGAACCTGCGAGGCAGCAGCAGCAGCCGCAGTGGCAGCAGCAGCAGTGACAGGGGCAGGCCAGGTCAGGGCACGCCACATTACAGCAACATGGCTGTGGGTTGTTGGCCAGGCGCCTTGAGTCAGCGCAGCTCACTTTGCACTTGGTGGCTTGGCCCTGCTAAGAAGCCCCACCCACACAGGATCACCATAGCCCCCCTGTGTGCATCTCTGTGTTGTTTGTAGGCAGCCAAGGAACTTGTGCGCTGCAGAATGCTGGACAAGATCGGGTGTGAAGTTGACAGACACAGAACGGCCACACCCCAGCATAAAAGACACACACTTTTGGGTGCTGCTGCCAGGTCCAAACAAACGCTTCGTCTTTCAACTCACTCACAGCAGTTGGACCCTATGCCCTTGAAAGACTTAGTTGCAGGAGGTGCCCTGGAGCTTATGCTCAAATTCCACTCGACCCGCAAAACATTTGCAGTCAGTGGTTTTCCACTGGGCATAGAGGGTCCCACAACAGTGCTTGAGTAAGTGCAGGGGCCTGCTGCAAAGCCTGTGCTTCAGGATCACATCTAGAGCCACCATGATCGCATCTAGAAGAGTTACTGTCAGCACGGTCACTCACTCTGCCAGGCAGATGCACATGTGCAGCTCCTGCAATTCTGTCAGGTGCAGCTTGTCTGTCACCATCTCCCAGTGCTGCTGTGTGGGCTGCACTTGTTGGCCGGGGCTGTAGCTCGATGCAACGGCTTGCAGCAGGGGGACGTGGTTGAACACGTACGCCAGCATGACTTTGATGGCAACATCATCCATCAGCTTCTGAAGCTGCTGGTAGTCAGACAGGGGGGCCTGGCCTAGGGGCGGATCCTGGCCAAACCATGCGCCGAGCAGATTGTCACCAGTGCTGACTGCCAGGGTCCGGCCATGCCTGCTGCTGCTCTGTACCTGCTGGTCAAGGCTGGGCAGATGTCCTGCTGCTGTGAGTGCAGGGTGGTACATGCTGGCCGACGCGCCAGCTCCTGCAGTGGCTGGGGGCTGATTACTGCAGCCATGTGCCGGGTGGGCTTGACCTGCAGGTGAGCTGACCTGCAGCCCATGACCTGAAGCTGTTGCTGCCTGCAGCTGCGGGCTGTGCTGGTCAGCGCGGTGGCAGAGCTCGAGCAAGAGCACGATTTGCGGCATCAGGTCGGCAAAGTGATCCAGCCAACCCTGTGAGGTCATGCGCAGCACCTGCTGTATCTCCTGCTGCAGGTCCCTGCGCAGCAGCCCAGCGATATAGCTGCATGGAAGGTGCTGCTGCTGCTGGTGCTGGTCAGAGGCTGCATCGGGCTTTGAGGAGGCATTGCGCTGCTTCTGCGTTGGCTGCTCCAGTCGTCGGTGGGCTGCAAGACGGCTCTGCTTGACGTAAAGCGCTTCATAAAAGTGCTTGTGTACCAACTGATCACACAGAAGCTGCAGTGCACAACAACCGCGGCAACAGCAGAACGATGGGTCAGTATGTACGCCGGAATGCTCAACCAGGGACAGCAACGCAGCATGGCTGGGATCAGGAGGCAGAGCACAGCAGCAGCACTGCACTGCTGCTGCAGCGCTGCTGAGCACGGCTGACAGTGGAACCCTCCAAAAGCAGGGCACCTTCAGGCCTTGTAGAGTGTATCATCCAGCTCACCTTCTCCCTCTCTTGCTGTGCTGTTACCCGTATTTCTATCTCTGCATGCAGCTGCAGCTGGGC